>ML778484.1:246158-270069 GCA_009831015.1 Picea engelmannii | reverse complement strand
TCTCTTTTTTATTGTGTACAAGACTACTCGATTCTCTTCACGTCCCTCATATATGCAATTCGATTGTTTGTTTGTTGTCCCTGGTCCTGTGTTGTTTATAAACCCTACGATATTTCCAAAAGGTTTAGGCCTTCCATCAATATCGATAGTCACTCCCTTATTTTTATCCATGTTTATTAGTTGTATATAATTTGCGGTGAGTGCATATCTCGTCATACTTCGCATGTATTGGACCAACCACATCCAATCATTATAATTGTAACATGGTCCAACATAGTCCATGAATTCAGTTACTGTATTATATTTTACAATTATTCGATCCATGGAAAATAGCCCCAAGCCATGCAGGGAGGATGGTGCAATGCAATATGTCATGTTGTTGACAATAAAGTCAACATCTATAGGAGGTAGTTTCTTAGGTACCCATTGTTTCACCAGATGCTTATACCTTAGTGGAACCTCTATGTCTCCTATGCTCTCATCATCATAATATCATGATCCTTCTTCGGCAAGAAAAAATTTCATGCGTCTACAAAATTTTATTCTAACTTTTTCACCTCTGGTCCTTGTTTGCTTATCATATCTACTAGATGCAGTCGCATTTCCATCCTCTATTTGTCCTAATATTTCCTCACTCGACGAAGAAATATATGACATGTACCTATTTGGTTGTACCTTCAGTTGCATATGCGCGTGTTGTTAGTTAGTAGTCCATCATCATCCTAGTTCTAATTTATGAACTTTTTTTTCTATATTCAAAGTTCTAAATAAAAAAATTATATCTTTAGTTTTGGATGCACAATTAGACTAGGGTGCAATTTCCAATATTAGTGGTCAACCACCTAATTTAATGTGTTAACCCTCTTCATTTTGGACATATTAAGGACATATTAATTTGATAACATTAAGGACATGATAAATTTATCATATTGATCTAAGAAAAAAATAGTAGTAAGGTTGTTGTTTGTTCGATTTGTGCAAATTATAATTATTATAAGAAATGTCAATTGAATATGAGGGTCAATGCTATGGAGTAATAAATCCAAACATCAGTTGGTGTGTTGAAAATCTTGGGTTCTTTATTTGGCAATATGTCTAAGGCAAGCCAAGAGTAGAACTATACAAATATTAGTTTTGTTCAATACAAGAGTAGAACCATACAAATATTAGTTTTGTTCAAGTGAATAGTAGAACTATAAAAATACTAGTTTTGTTCAATCCAAGTTGAAGAATAAGTTATTTATGGCGATGGTTAACAATAGTGAAACCCACAATTTTATGTAGGAAGTAGTTGTTGTTAAACTCAATGTGCAGTTGAATTTGCTGCAGTCTTTTTTCAAGGTAGTAAGATATAGTAGTTAGTTGACAGAGATATGTAGTTAGTTAGTTTTTATGCCATCAGGAGCAATTCACCAAGAGTCCCCGAAATGGTTTGGGATGCGACTTGCAACTGGGCATAAAATGAATATTGAAACTCAGATTGAGGAAACATCTACTCTGATGGATTATTGGGATAGAATTTCAGCTAGAGCACCCCTCACTACCGAGTGCCATGCCTTTGAAGTTGCTTTACTCATTGATTTTGACAACTAGTGTTTTTCTCAGTTTGAAGCAATGCAACATTTGTATTAAGGGGTACAATTTACAAAACCATGCCTCGAGAGTGGATGGATGATTTTTCACTTATTGCATGCCTAAAAAATCTTGCAACATCTCACGAAACTCAAAAATGTTGCTCTATTAGTCTTTTATGTTCTGAGCAGGAATTGGCCAAGAGTCCCCAAAATGGTTTGGGATGCGACTTGCAACTAGGAATAAAATGAAAACAGAGACTTGGTTTGAGGAACCGTCATCTCTGTTGGATTCTCGACATAATATTTTAGCTATATCACCCCTCACTCCTAGTTCCAACCACTCAGAAGTTGTTTTTTTCATTGATTTCGATAACTAGTTCTTTGCTCAGTAAGACGCAATGCAACATTTGGATTTAGGGGTCCAATTTATGAAACCATGCCTCGAGAGAGGATGGACATTGTTTTCTCCTAGTCCATGCCTAAATAAGCATGCAAAATCTCATGGAGCTCAAAAATGATGCTCCGTTAGGATTTTGTGCCCCGAGGATGAATTGCGAAGAGTCCCCAAAATGGTTTGGGATGCGACTTGCAACTAGGCACAAAATGAAAACCAAAACTTGGATTGAAGAACCATCGACTCCGATGGATTCCTAGGATAGGATTTTAGATCACCCCTCACTCCCGGGTGCCATGCCTCAGAATTTTCTTTACTCATTGATTTCGATAAATAGTGTTTTGCTCAGTTTGAATCAAACCAACATTTGGATTAAGGGGTCCAATTTATGAAACTGTGCCTCGGGAGCGGATGGAAAATACAGTCACCTATTACATGCCTAAATAATCTTTCAGCATCTCAGGGAACTCAAAAATGCTACTCTGTTAGGTTTTTATGCCCTCAGGAGCAATTGGCCAAGAGTCCCCGAAATGGTTTGGGATGCAACTTGCAACTGGGAATATAACGAATATCAAGACTCAGATTGAAGAATCGTCGACTCTAATGGATTCCTAGGATAGGATTTCATCTAGATCACCCCTCACTCATGGGTTCCATGCCTCGGAAGTTGCTTTAATCATTGATTTTGACAACTAGTGTTTTCCTCAGTTTGAAGCAATGCATCATTTGGATGAAGGGTCAAATTTATGAAACAATGCCTCGGGAGCGGATGGATAATTTGGTCACCTAGTCCATGCCTAAACAAGTTTGAAACATCTCATGGAACTCAAAAATATTTCTCTGTTAGTCTTTTCTTCCCTGAGCGAGAATTGGCTAAGAGTCCCCGAAATGGTTTGAGATGCGACTTGCAACTGGGTATAAAATGAAAACTGAGACTCTATTTGAGGAATTGTCGTATCTATTGGAATATTTGCATAGGATTTTAGCTAGATCACCCCTCACTCCCAGTTCCAACCCCTCGAAAGTTGTTTTTTTCATCGAATTCGTTAACAAGTGCTTTACTCAGTAAGAAGAAATGAAACATTTGGATTTAGGGGTCCAATTTACGAAACCATGCCTCCGTGCCTAAAAAATCATACAAAGTCTCATGGAGCTAAAAAATGCTTCTCTATTAGGCTTTTATGCCCCGAGGATGAATTGCCAAGAGTCCTCGAAATGGTTTGGGATACGACTTGCAATTGGGCATAAAATGAAAACTGAGACTCATACTGAGGAACCATCAACTCCAATGGATTCCTGGGATAGGATTTCAGCTAGAGCACCCCTCACTCCCAGGTGCCATGCCTCGAAAGTTGCTTTACTCATTGATTTCGAGAACTAGTGTTTTGCTTAGTTTGAAGCAAACCAACATTTGGATTAAGGGGTCCAATTTACGAAATCGTGCCTCAGGAGAGGATAGAAAATATAGCCACCTAGTCCATGCCTAAAAATTCTTGTAGCATCTCACAGAACTCAAAAATGCTGCTCCGTTAGGTTTTTATGCCCTCAGGAGCAATTGGTCAAGAGTCCCTGAAATGGTTTGGGATGCGAATTGCAACTGGGCATATAACAAATATCAAGACTCGAATTGAGGAACCGTCGACTCCGATGGATTCCTTGGATACGATTTCATCTAGAGAACCCCTCACTCATGGGTTCCATGCCTCAAAAGTTGCTTTAATCATTGATTTCAAGAACTAGTGTTTTGCTCAGTTTGAAGCAATGCAACATTTGGATTAAGGGGATAATTTATGAAACCATGGCTCAGGAGAAGATGGATAATATTTTCACCTATTCCATGCCTAAACAATCTTGCAGCATTTCACGGAACTCAAAAATGTTGCTCCGTTAGTCTTTTATGCCCTGAGCAGGAATTGGCCAAGAGTCCCTGAAATGGTTTGGGATGCGACTTGCAACTGGTCATAAAACAAAAAATGACACTTGATTTCAGGAACCATCATATCTGTTGGATTCCTAGCATAGGATTTTAGCTAGAGAACCCATCACTCCCATTTGCAACCCCTCTGATTTTGTTTTTCATCGATTTCGATAACTAGTGCTTTGCTCAGTAAGAACCAATGCAACATTTGGATTTAGGGGTCAAATTTATGAAACCATGCCTCAAGAGCGGATAGAAAATGTGGTCACCTATTCCATGCCTAAAAAAGCATGTGAAATCTCATGGAGCTCAAAAATGCTGCTGCGTTGCGCTTTTATACCATGAGGATGAATTGCCAAGAGTCCCCGAAATGGTTTGGGATGCAACTTGCAACTAGGAATAAAACGAAAACTAAGAATCGGATTGAGGAACCTTCAACTTTGATGGATTCCTTGGATAAGATTTCAGCTAGATGACCCATCACTTCCAGGTGCCATGCCTTCAGAAGTTTCTTTACTCATTCATTTCGAGAACTAGTGTTTTTCTCAGTTTGAAGAAAACCAACATTTGGATTAAGGGGTCCAATTTATGAAACCGTGCCTATGGAGGAGATGGAAAATATAGTCACCTAAATGTTACTCTGTTAGGTTTTTATGCCCTCAGGAGAAATTGGCCAAGAGTCCCCGAAACGGTTTGGGATGCGACTTGCAACTGGGCATATAATGAATATCGAGACTCGGATTGAGGAATCGTTGACTCTGATAGATTCCTGGGATAGTGTTTCATCTAGATCACCCCTCATTCATGGGTGCCATGCATCGAAAGTTGCTTTAATCATTGATTTCGACAACTAGTGTTTGGCTCAGTTTGAAGCAATGCAACATTTGGATTAAGGGGCCAATTTACAAAACCATGCCTTAGGAGTAGATGGATAATTTGGTCACCTATTCCATGCCTAAAAAATCTTGCAGCATGTCACAAAACTTAAAAATGTTTCTCTATTAGTCCTCTATGGCCTAAGCAAGAATTTGCCAAGAGTCCCCGAAATGGTTTGGGATGCGACTTGCAACTGGGAATAAAACAAAAAAAGGGACTCATTTTGAGGAATCACCATCTATGTTGGATTCATGGCATAGGATCTTATCTAGATCACCCCTCGGTCCCGGTTCCAACCCCTAAGAAGTTGTTTTTTTCATCGTTTTCGATAACTAGTGCTTTGCTCAGTAAGAAGTAATGCAACATTTGGATTTAGGGGTCCAATTTACAAAACCATGCCTCGGGAGAAGATGAACTATGTGGTCACCAATTCCATGCCTAAACAAGCATGAAAAATCTCATGGAGCTAAAAAACACTGCTCTGTTAGGCTTTTATGCCCCGGGGATGAATTGCCAAGAGTCCTTGAAATGGTTTGGGATGCGACTTTCAACTGGGCATAAAATGAAAAACGAGACTCGTATTGAGGAACCATCGACTCCGTTGGATTCTCGGGATATGATTTCAGCTAGAGCACCCATCACTCCCAGATGCCATGCCTCGTAAGTTGCTTTACTCATTGATTTCAAGAATTAGTGTTTTGCTCAGTTTGAAGAAAACCAACATTTGGATTAAGGGGTCCAATTTATGAAACATTGCCTAGTCCACACCTAAACAATCTTGCATCATCTGAAAAAATTCAAAAATGTTGCCCTGTTAGGTTTTTATGCCCTGATAGAGAATTGGCCAAGAGTCCCTGAAATGGTTTGGGATGCGACTTGCAACTGGGAATAAAACGGAAAACGAGACTTGGTTTGAGGAACAGTCTTCTCTGTTGGATTCCTAGCATAGGATTTTAGCTAGAGCACCCCTCATTCCCGGTTCCAACCCCTCGGAAGTTGTTTTTTTCATCAATTTTGATAACTAGTGCTTTGCTCAGTAAGAAGCAATGAAACATTTGGATTTAGGGGTCCAATTTACAAAACTATGTCTCGGTAGTGGATGGACAATGTGGTCACATAGTCCATGCCTAAAAAATCATGCAAAATCTCATATATCTCAAAAATGTTGCTATGTTAGGCTTTTATACCCTGACGAGGAATTGCGAAGAGTACCCAAAATGGTTTGGGATGCGACTTGCAACTGGGCATAAAATGAAAACTGAGACTCGGATTGAGAAACCGTCGACTTCGATGATTCCTAGGATAATATTTCAGCTAGAGCACCCATCACTCCCAGGTGCCATGGCTCGAAAGTTGATTTACTCATTGATTTCAAGAACTAGTGTTTTGTTCATTTTGAAGAAAACCAACATTTGGATTAAGGGGTCCAGTTTATGAAACCATGCCTCGGGAGAGGATGGAAAATATAGTGACCTATTACACACCTAAAAAATCTTACAACATCTCATAGAACTAAAAAATGTTTCTCCGTTAGGTTTTTATTCCCTCACAAGAAATTGCACAAGAGTCCCCGAAATGCTTTGGGATGTGACTTGCAATAAAACGAATATCAAGGCTCAGATTGAGGAACCGTCGACTCCGATGGATTCCTAGAAGGATTTTGTTGGCGTGGATTTGATCAGACCCAGGTTCTTCTCAGGTTACCAAAAAAGGGTATCGTGTAGTCTAGAGCACTGACATTTTCATCTCCTCCAAAGAGAAGAAGTCTCACCCGAATCACTACCGAGACATAAAGATAGGGAAGGGTAGGGAAAATACCAAAGTGAATCCATAGATCATCCAGAACTCATTCTTGTTCTTGCGCAAGAGAAACATTAGATCTGAAACATCTAACCACAATAATTGAACCTACTTACATTATGAACAATGCTTTAAGCATAGAACCATTAAATAGAACTCATAAACCATAAAGGAACAATGTAATGAACAAGTAAACATACAAGACACATACTATTTTGAAAATTTGGTTCTCCTTTGTCATATTATCTCTGAGGTCTTTCTTGCATTACAGACTCAGAATTACATAGAGATATTCAATGCAGACTCTTGGCTCTAGGCCTCAGCCATATAGTTCTAATTCCCCAACTGATAGGTCTTGTTTATTACAAACTCTCCTCTTCTGGACTTACAATAGGTAGCAACAACTAATCCCAAAGCATTGGGTGACTCTGATAGACATGACTCAACCCAACTCTAATCAACTCATGAATGAGTGAACCAACGAACTGAAGGATCAACAACAACATCAACCCAACCTACCCAAGCCTTTTACAATTATATTTAGTCCTATATATAGCTAGGTTATGTTTTCATGTTGGGATTGCTTGCCTTCTTGTTTTGTTGCAAATCTTCGTTTCCTAGGTGGTGTTGCACTAGCATCCGCAACTACTTTCCATTATTCTTCCTTCCAGCCTATGATGAAGTTTGTGTGACTCATTCTTATTCAAAACTTGCACAATTCTTTCTCAAAAACGAAGGGCCCAACAGGCTCCAACCACAATCCTTGACTCATCCTCAAGCAAGCACTTGGTTACTTCACGTTCTCCAGAAGCAACTGTTTCTTTCCCTTATCCGGATTTTCCTCTTCTTTGAGCTCTTCTGTTTGTGCCTTTTCTTATTTTACCTCCTCAAATGAAGGGCCCAATTCTGGAACTAGTTGTAATGATCTGTGCTTTACTCCGTGAAAGATTTCAACTTTGTCGTGCCATTTTCGGGCGAGAAGTGATGCTTCTGGCAAGAACTATTGGGTCGTCTCTTTGTTGTACTCCTTTGTCTTGGCTTCAACCAATGAGTTCCATTCAGAGTCGACTATTGCATCGACCTGGTGCATTTTCATATAGGCGGTTTGAATTACTAGTCGAAAATCACACAGCTCTTTCGTGGCTACAAACTATTCTTCATAGAGTGAATTTAGTTCATTGTCGGCCTACTGGATTTGATCGAATGCTTGTTGTTGCTCTATAGGGTCCATTGTGATTGCAACTTCCTCATTCAACACTTGAATTTTGGTGCGCACTTCCTCTAGGACTTGGTTCCGACGAGTGATGATCCCCATCCAATCGCTGAATTCCTTGGAGATTCTAGTGCAGTTTGTTGTTTTCTTATGTAGTGCCACTGAGACATTGTTTCCTTGTAGTATTATCCTATGCATTTGGTCCTGCAGCTTCCGAGGCTATTGTTCTGCTTGTTGCTGGACTTGTTGTATATTTTCTTGTATCTTCTCCGTGCGTGTAGTGAGTTGTGTCCATGCCTCTTGTAACAACTCGATATGTTTCTCTGGTTCTCTTATTTCACTGGATTCGGGTAGGTCAGGCGCAACCTTCCAAATCTCAGACTAGGATTTTGCAAGTTTTTCCCACACTTTTTCCAGTTTTCATTGGGCTAGGATTCTATCACATTTTTCCTTCATTTTACATGTTTGCGAATATAGTCGTTCTTTTCTGGCAAGCTCAGCTGAGCTCTCGACATCCTAGAGCCTTTTATCTAGTTGGTTTGTGGATGCTCTGATTAGTTCGAACAACTATGACGTTGGCCACTATACCAGGTCTATAGATGATGGAGTTGCATCAGTGGGTACTCGCCACTATAGTGGGAGTCCATTTCCTATTGAATGGTCTAAGCGAGTTTCTACCTTTTCCTCTGTTGGTGGTGCTGGTGCAATCCTCAATCTTAGGTCTACGGGTAAGAGCATCAAAATCTCGGTTCTGGTTATGTAGAGTTGCATCAATTCTACACATTATCGGGGGTCCTAGAGAACTTGCACCATCTATGCTTGCATGGTGGTCATATCCGGCTTTGTTGTTTATTCTGGCTCATTGTGCACATCTGGTATCTCTATATCTTTTGGTGCTTCTTCATCATGCATCATGATTTATGGGACATCCTCAGCCTTGGGTGGTGAGGGGATTTGTGGGTTATGGTTAGGTTCCAACTCTTCTCTTCTTTGGTTGGATTCTTTCTTTGCTGAAGATCCATGTTGTTGTTCCTGGGGGTTCGGATTCGGGACATCCATCATCAAGGTCTACTCTGATGCTTTGGGGTCAGGGTTAGGAATTTATGAAATGGGCTTGGGGGATTTTTTGGTTGTTTGTGGGGGTTGTCGTTCCTTTGTATCTGGGTGGTTGAGCTACATCGGCTCTAAGTCTATGGTATGATGTGGAATGGTGATGAGGAGGTTTGGAAATTTGAGTGGTGGGGGTTTCTCAATGAAAAGTGTAGCCCAAAAAATTTCAGGGTCTGGTTCATCTTGAATGTCAATAATAGTGGTGGCTTTGGTCATGGCGGGGGTCCGGGGAGTGGAATCTGAAAGAGGTTGTGGGTTTATGGGTTTGTTTGGTGAGACCCCCATTATGGGCCTCTTCACCATTGGTTCGGTGCCAAGAATAGCGCCTAGGATCTGGTTGAACTATGCACCTGACAACACGACATTGGGTGGAAATTGTCGGGGTGGGGGGGGTGGTCTTTTCCTCTGCTCCAAATACAGTGTTTCTTCTTCCTCCTCTGAATTTTTTTATGTCGAAGCATCTATATTCTTCGGCTCAGGGCTTGAGCTCGGTCCCTCTCCTTCTTCCTTATCTTTTTTCTTGAGAATCTCAGTAGAAAAAATGTAGTTCATTCCTGATTTACGCTGGCCTCGTTTGACTCCTAGACACGACATGACTTCTTTATATAAGGCTTCCTCATCCAAATAGAATGGTAGCATCCATGTGTGGAAATGTTCCCTGTTGGCATGCCTCGTCCAGACGAATGTGTTGTGCTGGTTCATGTTGAATGAAATATTCCTCATGTTGTTATTGAGGATCTCCTGTGGGATGCATGGCCTCTATGTTGCACCTATCATAGCATTATACCATTTGGAAAATGTTGCGTTGTTGAGTGCTATGTTTTCTGAGTCTGGTCTGGACTGCCATGGCTCAAACATCTTCTCCAGGCACCCTTTATTTGGTATTTTTGGTTGTCTACCCACCGGTGCCTTCCATTTGAGCATCGTGAATTCCATAAGTAGGTATCCATAGGTAAAGGTGCCTCCTTTCTCCTATGCCTCCTCACATGCTACTAGTAGTTCTTCCATCAAGAAGCTACACCAATTCAACATTTCTCCCTGTGTGCATAAGTCGGCGATTGATAGTTCATATAAAGTGCATTCACCCTTATAATAGAACCTCATAAATTTGTCAGCTATGACGTAGCAGCTAGTCCGATTTGTTTTGGGTAGTATTGGCTTGATGACTGTTGTGCATACTCCTCTTTTTGTATTGAACTTCTCGTACATGCTGAGCTCTCCTTTATTCTTCCCATGATTTCTAGGGCCCTCAAATCCCTTTGACACATCCTCTCCTTCATAGGAGAGTCCAGTAAGTTGCTAGATATATTGTGCATGGATTGGATATCTCTTATCCAAACATAGATGTCTATCGTGCACTCTTCTTATTAGAAACTTCATGCATCACGCAATTTCACTGGTGGTGCCAAAGACTGGTAAGTCTCTTAGGTTCATGATGGTGGAGTTAAATAGGTTGATGACTTCTCTTTTTGGTATAAAGTGCATATCTCTAGTTCCATCTGGAGCTAACTCCCAAAAGACATCTGGGTGCATCTGTGGAAATAAGGTTGAATCCATGAGGTCAAGGTCGAGTAGCTTGACGTTCTCTATATTCCCTTTGGGATCACTTATAATCTCGACCCGGGGGTCGCAAAGCTCATCTGGTACTGCTTCTTTAGTCATGGTGTTCCTTCTTGCTATGGCTCTCGGCATTAGCGCTTCTGTGGTCGTTAACAAATAGGGCTACAATTACAGCTTTGGCAATGGTCCTAACTAGTTTGCATGGATGAGTTCGGAAAGGGCTATGCTTGTTTTAGAAACAATACTTTCTTATCTGAGTTATGAGAGTCTTATGTCTATCTTAATGGGTAAGTTTTAGTAACAAATGCTCCTCATCATTATCGTATAGACGTAACAGAGTGTGAGTTGTTTGATGGGATGGTTTAATCAAGGTAAATCCAATTGGGCAATCTTGGTATTTACGCGTTTGGGTGGAATAGGGATGTGGCTGAATTGAGACTGCTCTATTTACCGGGTGGGTATCCTGGCACAAACGTCGATGGCATCTTGGAATAATGTGGCTTTATGGCTTAACGGGTGATAGTCGGGGTACCGAAATGGCAATAAAGGGTGTGATTGGACTAGGTTTGCATGGCCTTTGATGCAGATTAGATTGCGATTTGTGGCCTCTCCGACCACAAAGGTTGTCCCTGTCATCTTTAATTACTGTCATTAATAGAATTCCTCATGCTTTTGATTCTGTACTACTGATTCGTCAGCTCTGTATCAATGAACACTTAAACAAAACAAATGAACTATGTTTTATGGTGCAACATTGTGCACCTGGACATTATTAACTGAATTTACAAAATTTCAGAAAGGAGATAAACTCAAATCTAACTATTGTACAAGCTCCATTGGACTGGAGAGATTCTCCTTCTTCTAAGTTGTGAGATATGTAGGGCTTCAGGCGAGCATCATTTACCCATCCTGGTCATAGCACGCCATCCAGTTGCATGAGTCGAACTTCTCCTAATGGTCGGATCTCTGCAACTATGAAGGGTCCCAACCAGTGCATGTGCATCTTTCCAGGATGCTTCTAGTATCGAGTGTCATAGAGTAACACCTTGTCCCTTTGTGTAAACACTTTTTCTTAATGTTTCATTCATGCCAATATTTTTGTCTTGCCTTTTCAATCGACTGATGGAAGTCTGCCATAAATCTAGTTTCTTTGAGTTCTTGTAGCTCTGCAAGTCTCTGCGCCACTGATTGTTTGTTTGTCATACAAGTGGCTTGTGAAATATATAGACTTGGAGTGATGAACTCTGCAAGCACCACTTCCTCTTTCCCGTAAAAAAGCTGGAACGATGTGTATCTATGCAGTTTCTTCATGGTTTTCCTGTAGGCCCATAGTACCGTTGGAACTCTATCATCCCAGTCCTCTCGGTTTGTGCAACAAACTTTTGTTAGTCCCTTTTCTATGATTTTGTTGAAGGCTTCGACTATTCCATTGGCTTGTGGGTGGTATGGACTGCTCTTATGATGTTGAATCATAAATTATGTTGTAAGTGTTTCTATGGTACTACTAATGAAGTGAGTACCTTGATCGCTGGTTAGGCTCCTGGGACATACAAAGCTGGTAATGATATTATCGAAAGTGAACCTGGCAACATTATCCATCAAACAGTCCTATACCAATGCTTCTTCTTCCCAACGAGTAAGGTAGTCGGTTGCGGTAATGATCTACCTTGCCTTCAAAGTTTTAGTTGTGGGGTTGATTGCCCCAATGAAGTCAACTGCCCATTTCTCAAATGCCTGTAGCGCTCTAACGGGTTATAATGGAAGTTCATCTCAGCGTGATGGCTTGCCCACTCTTTGACAAACATCACATGATCTGGCGTATGCTTTTGCATATTTGAAAAGTGTTTCCCACCACAATCCTGCCTGTAAAAATTTATGTGTTGTTTCCTTTCCTCCTATGTGTCCTCCTGCAGTTCCACTATGGTATTGCCAAAGTATATCCTTCCTTTCATGATCTCGGACACATCTTTTGAGGATGTTTTCTAGTCCTAGTTTGTACAATTTCCTAGTGATTAGCTAATAATATGTTGCTTTGACGACCATACGACATTTCTGGGTTGCAGAATATGTTTCGGGACATGCCCCTGTACTAAGAAAGATTGCTATGTCCTCTAGATATTCTGGTATGGCCTCAACTATGAACAAATCTGCATCTACGTGTTGGTCATCCACTTCTCTGCCACTTTCTCCTGACTCTAGTATGGATAGATGGTTGGGTCTGTTGTTGCATCGTCTTTTCTTGATGATGACTTCAAAGGAAAATTTCTGAAATAACAAGAGCCATCTACAAATTCTTCCCTCCAACACAGGTTTGTTAACTAGGTATTTTAATGTTGAATGCTCAGTAAAGAATTTGAAATGAGAGACTAACAGATAATGTCTAAATTTACGTAAAGCATAGATCATTTCTAATCCTTCCCATTTTGTCATTATGTAGTTGTGCTATGCTTGCGATAGCTTCTGAATTGCAAAGTAGATAGGATGATCCACAACTCCATCTCCAAGTTGTGTTAGGATAGCTCCTAAGGAAATTTTTGAAGCATCCACATGGACATGAAATTCCTTCTCCCAGTCTGGGAATATCAGAATCGATGTTGTAATGAGTTTCTCCTTAAGTGTTTCAAATGCTTTGTTGCATTCAGGAGTCCATTAGAACATTTTAGCGTTTTAGGAGGTTTTCCAAAGGTGCAGTAATGTTGGCATATCTTCGAATGAACCTGCGATAGTATCCTGTATGTCTGAGTGTGGAGTGCAACTGTTTAATACTCGTAGGTGGCGTCATATTCACAATTGCCGAAAATTTAGCTGGGTCTACCAATACTCCTTCTTGGCAGACTATGTGGCCCAACAAATTTCCATGTGGTACACAGAAGATACACTTCCTGTGATTTAATGAGATTTGTAACTCTCTGTAACTGTCAAATATTATCCTTAACAATGTGACATGTTCTTTAAGTAGACTATATATTGTCCAATCATCCATATAAACTTCTATGGACTTGTTAATGAACTCTCTAAAGGTTGCTATCACAAGCCTAGAGAAAATTACAGGGGCGTTCTTTAAACCAGATGGCATCACATTGTATGCAAAATATCCCCATTCGGTAATGAAGGTGTTTTTTCTCTTGTCCTCTTCAGTAATCCTAATTTGATGGTATCCTGAGAATCTGTCTGTAAATGAGTATGCTTCCTTCCTCAGAACTTGTTCTAGAACCTCATCAGTAAAGGGTGTTGGGAAAGGGTCATGCACACAGGCTGAATTGAGGCTTATATAGTCCACATAGACTCTAATATCCTCAGTGTCTTTCTTTCTTTGAATGACTATCGAGCTTACCCATTCTACTTCTTCTATTGGAAAAATGAGACCTTCTTCTAGCATCTTATCAATCTCCTTCTTGAATTTCTCTTTTACATTGGGGTTAAGACAGTATGGCTTATGTATGATAGGTTTGGATCGTGTTTTTAACTCAATATTCATTTCTCCCATACCTCCTTTGATTTCCTTCAATTCTGAGAAAGTCTTTGGGAATAAATCTTCATATTCCCTCAGTAGACTCTCTATTTCTTGACTGGTTTTCTCATCCCAGTAATCTCTTGCCAAATCTATTTTGGGTTTCTCTTTGGTCCCTATGTTAAGATTCTACAATTTCAAAGGGTGATTGTAGGAACTATCAGTCTGGCTAGGTATGGTGTTTTGGATTTMTCTGGTCCCCTCGGTCTATTTGATTGCTAGGTTTCTCAGTTCTTCTAATTCATCTAYGATTTTTGAAGCTTTGCTAATATGATAGCATTCTATAGGATTTTCAATCATGGGTAAGTGGGGTTTACTCTGAAGTTCTTGGGTATACTTGGGACATACTATAAGATCTGATCTATTATTACTATTGGCTGTAAAAAGAAGTTCTTTAATCTTTTGTAGGACTAGTTCAAACTCGGGGTACTTACTTGTAAATGAGAAGTCTTTGCAAAATTGAGTTGCTAGTGTTCTCCAATCGCGGTTCTGTCATTTGGTTTCCTCATGTATAAACCAAGCTTTTGGGATTAGGCCTAGAGAATGGGGGAATACCTGAACCATGAAGTGAGAAGGTATCTCGGTAGCCTGCATTGTGCCACACACTGTTGAATGTGTATCCTAGGGTCCAATTCTCCACTGAACAATTGCACAACTTGGGGATTTGTTTGTACTTCTATTTCTAACTGCTCTGTATTCTAGAACCTATGTTTGAGATCTTGCTTGACCTCATCCGATGTTTTGAGTGTTTCTTTATGAAAGGCCCACCATCTGGAAGGGGTGTTCTGGAAAGCTATGTCTAGTACCAAGATTCTTTGATATTCTCCCACAATTTCTTCCATATGCTGCAGAAAGTTGTCTAGGTCTAAGGTGTCATCGTATATTGGGTGTTCTCTGACTTTGGTCCCAACCCATCTGGTCATTCTGATAGTTGCGCATCTTCTTGAGAATATTTCATGTAAACCTTGTTGACAACTATAAAAATCTAGTTCTGAATCTTCGTCTATTGACTGGATACTTCACCAACTTATTGATCCATCCATAGTGGGGTTTATATAATCATTTCTTATGCTAGCTGTTACAGTGTACAGCTAGTCTAGGCCTTCTCCTTCCATATTATTGTCTGTTGGTTCTGTGTACCTGGGTCCTACGTATGGATCCAAAGGTTGAGCTACCTTGATTCCTTCAGCTTCAAAAGTCATGGTATATTTCATTAGATCAATTACTGCATAATTGTTGTAGGCCCAATCGATCCCAAGTAGTGTAGGGTAGGGGTCCTTGTCTCCCATGATCTCAATGACTTCAAAGTCAACCACTATTTTTACTCCTGCTACATCGATTTCCACATTCTCCAATCTTCCTATGGGAAAGATACATTATTGGTTTTCCATTCTTAACTGAATTGGGGAATATGTCAGTCTCGGTTTTCCTAATGCTTCCAAGGTTTTCTTGGGAAGAATGTTCACATATGACCCTAGGTCCAACATGACGTCTTTAATTTTGAAGTCATCTAAATGGGCTACCAGTTTGAATCTTTTCCAGTTCTTACTTTTCATCGTTGAAATCTCTGAGTACTCTTCTCAGGAAGGTTAACCCGAATCCTTTCTTCTAAGGTTTCTTCATTCCCTAGGACTAAGTACAGTGCATTGTGAAACTTCTGTGTCAGTTGATCGTTCCCTAGAATGTTAGAGAATAATTTAAACCAGTGGTCAACTACATTTTGAGGTTTCTCAGGTTGTCTTGGTATGCCTACATGGTTTCTTGGTGCAGGGGGTGAAGCAGGGACTTGTGCCACTTTAGGGTATACAACCGGATGAGGGGGGTTCTCTTGCATTTATGATTAGGAATATTTTGGAATACTTCTATGGAATCTTTAAAGAATAGTTTTTTCTTTATGGGTTCATACCTATCTTCTTTAGGTGTTTCTTTCTAAATTTGAAGTAGAGTATTAGCATCAGCTCTTGTCTTTGCTCCTACTAGAGTGACAATGTTAAGATTTGGCAATTGTCCCTTATAAATCCTCTTGATATATGAACTTATGAGGTTAGTTCCTCTTTGTCATGCTCTATCCTCCCACTTTGTGATTATCTCTGAGAATTATTCGATTGTGTGTCTGTTGGATCTACAATGAGAGAACCATGGTCATCTTGGATGAGGTCAATCTCTAGCCAAGTGACCATGTTCATCATAGTTGTAACATATTCTTGGTCCTCTTCCTCCAGTTCTCCCTCCTCTGAAGTCTCCTCCAGCTTGACCTCCTCGACCTCTTCCCAGTCCCTGCAGGTTTTCATTCACCTTGAATGCTATTCAATCTAGCCTACTGGCAAGAGCATCCAACACTCTACATTGATTGGTAGTATGTGTGGTGGATGCATAGAACAAGCAATGTAATATGTTTGGTACTATCGAATATTTTTGCATGATGGGGCACTATCTCGGTCCATGCCCAAGGGTTCGACAGATCTCACAATATTCTATTGTTGGTGCTGCTTGGCCTCCTGGGAAAGCATGATATGGGTTGGGATGATGGAATGGTGAGTTCGTCAATACTTGTGAAACTCCTCCCGTGGGTCCTGGTGGGGTTACATTCAAATTATGAGGAGGTCCCATCCCCCTTATTTGTGGACATTCGTTCTCCAAATGACCTTCCATATAGCATCCTGTGCACCAAACCTGTGGTCATCTTGGTATGGGTATCGTCAGCTCTTGAATATTTTTTGTAAGTGTTGATATTTGCCCTTGTATTTGCACTAAATTCGCATCTACTGGGGGTCAGGTTACTCTCAGGTTTCTAGGGTATCCCTCCATGGCTTCGATGTTCATTGATTGTTCCAAGGCATATATTAATGTGGCTATCCATTTTTGTGTTAGCAAAATCTGAGTCATAGGAAGAAGTCCCTGAATGTACCACTCCCTTTGATGTTCTTCATGGATTGGATATGCCAACCTCCCTATGGCATGTTTAAACTTCTGGTTGTACTCCCAGGCTGATTCGCCTTCCCTCTACTGGATCTCGCGCAACTCAGATAGAGCCTGTTGTTCTGACTGAGGTAGTTTGAACTCTGCTATGAACCTTGTTCATACTTGTTCAAGTGTAAATGATTGACCTTGCATCCCTAGAACTCCTGGTTTGATGGTATTCATGTACCACTTTAGAGCACTACTTCTCAAGGTAGTCTAGAACTCGACCAACTTATTTGCATCCGGAGTCCCTCTAGATCTCTCCAAATTTCTTTGCACAAGAAGTAGTGTTGTTCAACGTCTTCATCTCCCTTACCCAAAAATTATGGGTATATAGCGATTGAACCTCCTATATGGTTGGCCATTGTTGATCCTGTTGTTCGTATCAATATGAACCATAACATTCCTTCTTGTGATCTACCATGGGATCCCAATATCCTCCCTGTACTCGAACTTCCTGATCATGGATGATTAAGTAATTGTACTAAAATAGAACTTGAACGAGAAGGTAGTGTTGAACTTACTACTTGTATAGAAATCACTTGGGGTATGGGTGATTTGAGGCTAGCGTCAATGGCTCCGGGGTGGTTTTATTTGATCTGGGGGGTCTCGTTAGCTTCCACTTGGATGATCTCTTCGGCCGGATTCCTGATTTCTCTTGTCATCGGGGCTGAATCTTCTCTTTCTCCTCCAAGATTCATGGCGGTTTCCTCCTCTCTTACATCCGTGCTTCCTCCTTCTCGTCTTGCCTCCTGGGGGATTCTTTCTCTCCTTGCTTCTCTCTCTTTCAATATTTGACTAGCCAGTCGTTCCTGTCTTTTCATCCTCTACAGTTATTCCATCTGTCTTTCCTCTATTTCTCCCAATCCTCCTTCTTTCCTCATCTTTTTAGACTGTGTTCCAGCTTTCTTGATCTTTCCGTGCCACCATTTTTCAACTATGGCATCTCTCTTCAAGGCTCTCTCATATCTCAAATCCATTTCTTGTTGTTTCCGCCCCATTTGTCAAAGAACCCTTCCCCTTTCTCATGCCATGACTTTCACCCCGTCTCTCCCTTCCCCAAGCGAGGGCATTTATGCTTCCATCTCGGTCGAGGATATAATCAAAATCCCTTCCTCCACCAAGAAAGTATTAATCCATAGGGGGGTATATCTTAATAGCCTTCCCCTTGCGTCTTTCTTGAAAATTTCCTCTGCTCGCGAGAAAGATTGGTGGTTCTCAACTGCAAATTCGATTATGTATCCTTCTATCATGGTGCTAACCTAGAAATCCACAGCTCGTGTGACTGGGAAATCCAGCCTATGGAGTGCTGCTAACTTGTCGATATCCCACGCACAGATCTTCTTGACCCATCCCTGGAACTCTCGAGCTTCTTGGAGTCTCTTGACCCAGTGAAAAAATTCTTCCGAGAATTTAACCCAGAAAATATCGTACTCGTCGCTTGATCTTTCCGAGTAAAAGATTTCTTCCCTAGTAGTTCACACTAATTTTCTTCTTAGTTCTATTTCTTTCCATATGAATGTGTCAAAATTTATTTCCCACCATTGATCAATTCCAGATCTATGGATTGGCGGTAGCATTCTTCCTATAGGTTCCATTTTTACATGGGTCCTAGCAACAAAACCATTTTGTTGGCACAGATTTGATCAGACCATGGTTTTTCTCAGGTTTCCAACAAAAGGTACCGTGTAGTCTAGAGCACTGGAATTTTCATCTCATATGAAGAGAAGAAGTCTCACCCGAAGCGTTGCTGAGACAGAAAGATAAGGAAGGGTAGGGAAACTACCAAAGAGAATCCATAGATCATCCATAACTCATTCCTCTTCTTGTGTAAGAGAAACATCAGATCTGAAACATCTAACCTCAATAATTGAACCTACTTATGTTATGAACAATGATTTAATCATAGAACTATTAAGTAGAACTCATAAACCATAAAGAACAATGTAATGCACAAGTAAACATACAAGACACATCCTATTTTGAAAATTTGGTTCTCCTTTGTCATATTATCTATGAGATCTTTCTTGCATCATAGACTCAGAATTACATAGAGATATTCAATATAGACTCTTGGCTCTAGGCCTCAACCACAGAGTTCTAATTCTCCAAATGATAGGTCTCATTTATTACAGACTCTCTTCTTCTCGACTTACAACAGGTAGCAACAACTAATCCCAAAGCATTGGGCGACTCTGATAGACATGACTCAACCCAACTCTAATCAACTCATGAATGAGTGAACCAATGAACTAAAGGATCAACAAAAAAATCAACCCAACCTACCCAACCCTTTTACGATTATATTCAGTCCTATATATAGATGAGTTATATTTTCCCGTTCGACTTTCTCATCTTATTGTTCTGTTGCAACTGTTTGTTGCTTAGGTTGTGTTGTGCTAGCATCCACAACTGCTTTCTATTATTCTTCCTTCCAGCCTTTGATGAAGTTTGTGCGACTCATGATTATTCAAAATTTGCACAATTATTTCTCAAAAATGAAGGGCCCAACATATTTCATCTAGAGCTCCCCTCACTCACAGTTTCCATGCCTCGAAAGTTGATTTAATCACTGATTTTGACAACTAGTGTTTTGTTCAGTTTGAAGCAATGCAACATTTGGATTAAGGATCTAATTTATGAAACAATACCTCAGGAGAGGATGGATAATTTGGTAACCTATTCCATGCTTAAACAAGATTGCAGCATCTCATGAAACTCAAAAATGTTTCTCTGATAGTCTTTTATGCCCTGAGCGGGAATTGGCCAAGAGTCCCCGAAATGTTTTAGGACACGACTTCCAACTAGGTATATAATAAAAACTGAGAGTCGGATTGAGTAACCATCATCTCTGTTGGATTCCCGACATAGGATTTTAGCTACAACACCCCTCACTCACAGTTCCAACCCCTCATAAGTTGTTTTCTTCATCGATTTCGATAACTAGTTTATGATAATATGGATTTCAGAAATTGTTTTTTCCATCGATTGTGAGATGTGGGTTTATGATAAAATTTTGAATTTTCCAATAAAATTCTCCATTGACCTTGTGTAAACCATTCCATTTGGTGTTTGTTTCAATATGTGTAAAGAACAATGTTGGAGAATTATAAGACGTAAGTTAGGTATGAGCTATTTGTTACCTCTTTATTACCTTTTATTTTAATTATATCCATATTTTGTACTGATCAAATGAGGAATTAACTCGAAACTGATGCCATTAGACACAAACTCAATCCTAAGGCCAACTAAAGAGAAAAAAAAAGCATGCTAATTAATCTAGGAGTCAAGCATGCAAACAAACCTTCTCACAAAGAAGCGCTAGTTGGTGATGGAACCCAACATCGCAGAATCAATGCATGAAGGGGCTGAGTTTCAGCGGGTGGGAAAGTTACGTTGACAAACTTCTTAACGAACTAACGCCTTGGTGCAAGTTACCTCACTGAGCAATGGGAGACCCTCCAAAGAGTCCAAGTGAGTCTAGCCATCGTTCATCCCAGGTACAACACCACCTTCCCTGTGCTGTCACCTTCTGTAGGAAGTCTAAAATATTATGGCCTCTATGGTACCACCTACTATACCAAAGCATAGGGGGGACAATCGACATTTGACACCAAGACCAACAAAGCAGGGTTGATTACTTTGAGGGCCCCAATGTGACCTCGTGATTGACCCTTGTGTTAGAAGGGCTTCCCAAAGTCAATGATATAGAAACTGGATTTCACTCCCTAACTCAAGGCTTTGTGTTTGTTTAGCGTCTTTGGAAAGTTATTCTCACAATCCTATTCCAAATCTCTACACCTAACCTAATATGGGTTTGAATATCCCTAGAAAAGTTGCTAGATAAATTTTAATTAGCACTTGATTTTAGGATTTTGTTACTCAAAGGAGTGGTCGTGAAACTGATGGCATTTTGACTCGACTCTTTAAACCATGAAAGAGGAAAATAAAATGCCAAAAATTCAACTTCGATGAAAACTAGATATGGGAAGGAGCAAGAGGTTTTAAGAAAATAAATAATTTCTTGATAGATTGCTATGCGTGCAGTACTGCAAAATAACCCAAATTTTAAAAATACAATGCAAATGTCATAGTTCACTTAGTACACCTATACAACATTGAATCAAATGTCATCATTTCTAACATAGTAAACTATTATGATTATAGATACCACCACACATCTTGAATACTCATAAAGAAAAAATGATACAAATCCTTGTTTCATAAGAGGAATGTCACATAAGGATTTCAAAGTAAGATACAACATTCATTTACATGATATCACTTAAATAAGAAATCATCTTGAATGTATAGTTTATATTATGTATTGCAATTTCGTTGACATGTTTAGTATCATTTTCTTTTCAACATAGTGTTTGTCCTTAGTGACTAACAAGATTAGTAACTCCCATTTAGGAATCAAGGTAGTGTCCTAAATAATGATAGTTGTGTAAGGTGTCAATAGAATGATAATGTTCCTTTTCCATCTAAATACCTTAATTTATATGATTTTCTATTTTTGGGGCAAGTCCCATGTCTCCAAAGTTGAACTGTTTTCACTTACTATCTTACTCTCACATCAACTCCAATTGTTTTAAGTTTGAGGACTACTGCAATTGCACTGTGACAATCCCATATTTAGTGCTTCTTAAGGAATATTCTATTAAGGCTATGACAATCCCATATTTAGTGCTTCTTAAGGAATATTCTATGAAGGTTTACATATACTCCTCAATCTACAAAGAAATTATAGATCATAGATATTAAATGATGCACTAAATCTAGTTAGAATGACATTGTGACAAGAAAGTGTTAAAATTACACATTAACACCTCAAGATTGCTTGACATTGGCCCTCACTTCCTGGATGAAACTTTAATAGCAATGGACTAGAGGGGTTCTTCCTCATGTCATGCTAGAAAAAACTTTGCCTATGAGGGAAAAAGCCTCATACAACTTCAAGTTGCGATGTTTGAATAAAATTTATCTAAGTTCTTCTTTGTATAAAAACTACGATTACTTATAATGATAATTTACCTTTTGTTATGAAAAACCTGAAATTAAGCATATATTCTCCTAGGATGGATTTAATTATAATGGAATATATATTTCAATGTTTCATTGTGCCCACTCAATAAGTATTGGCCAAATTTATATTCGAGGACTACTGAGTCAAAATGGTAGCTTAAGGTTTACATAATTGAATAAAATTGAAGCCTTTTGCATTGAAAGTAGTTTTCCACCTCATAAAACATGCATTTGAGGGCTTAAGTAGTGTGTCTAGTTTCCAACTGACATGGAGGTGGAATTGTGCCACGTTACTCTACTAGAACAGATGAATTACATAGTGTAGTTTATTTACAAATCTTGATCTCCACTCAGGATATAATCAAATTCACCTTAAAAAATAAGATATGCCAAAAACAACTTTAGAAGTCATGAAGTCCGATATGAAGTCCTATAAATGTTGGTTGGTCTCATTAATTCTCCATCTACTTTTTAGTGTCTTATGGATTATATTCTTCGGCATTTCCTTAGATTTATTTTTTGTTTTCTTTGACGACATTTTGACATAAAAAAAAAAACACTTGGAGATCATATGGGACATGTGGGTAAGGTATTGCATATGCTTTAGGATAACAAACAGTATGCCAAGAAGTCCAAGTGTACTTTTAGGTTACAAGAAATGGAGTACCTAGGCCATGTGGTATCAAATGAATAAGTCAAGGTAGATCAACAAAAGATAAGCGAAATAGTGGATAGTCCAATACTAAAGAACATCAAGTTCCTTTGATGTTTCCTTGGCTTGATAGGATATTATTGTCATTTTTTCATCAATTATGCTCATATTGTTGCACCTCTAACATACCTATTAAATCATAAATAATTTCCATGGTTGTATGTGGCAATGTAGACATTCCAACAATGCAAGGATTGCACCTTTACTCCAATTCTAGGCACCCCATGTAACAACCCTAGTTAAATAGTTGCTTAAGGTTTGTCAAGTATAATTAATTAAATAATTAACTTTCCTAATGTGTATTAGTTAAGTAATGATTAATTATTAATAATATTTATTGTTTATTGTTTAATATATGTTGATTAATTAATTAATTGATTAATTAACACATTTAATGTTTGGGGTAACGAATTAAAGGCTTAATAACTTTTAATTTATTATAAGAAAACTTTACGTAAGAAGTGATAAAGCATTGAATGGAGGGATAGGGTATTGAATGGAGGGATAAGGTATTAAATGGAGGGATAGGGTATTAAATGGATGGATAAGGTGGGTGGCATTAAATGAAGGAAGAGGCATTCGAAAAGGGGGGATATGAGGGGGCAGAGGCATTGAAAAAGGGGGACTTTTGGAATTTTGGGGGAAAGGGAGCATTTTGAGAGCAGGGACTGTATTTTCTATCTGGGATATTTTTCTGGTTTGGAGTTTGGGTGGACTATTACAGGGGTGCACCAGGTTGCTTGGAGGTTTGGGCTCAGGGGCCAAGAATCCTCATGGAATCCTGGAGCTAGGGAGTCGGATAGGCTCTATTCCTAGCTGGCAGGGAGGAAAGATTCGGTTTTGGGTAGAGTTTGGGCAGAGCAAAAACAAGGACAAATGGAGATTGGAGAAATAGAATCAGACAGAGGTATGTATTTTCATGAATTTTTTGTGTTATGTGGTTGTTATTAAATTTATTTTCATGCTGTTGATAAATTTAATTTATGCTGAATAATAAATGATTATAAGCTGATGATTAAAATGTATAGGATATAAACTCTTCATTCTTTATTTTAGATTGTGTTTTATAAGGCTTTGTGGGGACAGAGACCTTACACATGGTATCAGAGCGCTGGTTTAAAAACTTGGACCAGGGCCTACCCACCTACCCGCATGTAAGAAGGACAGTTCAGGAATGGAACTGTTCCAACCCTGAAATTTACAACTGGCAAAAAGGGACCCTGAAACCCTTTAATTAGATGAAAATCTGAGCTC
>ML778484.1:199656-227966 GCA_009831015.1 Picea engelmannii | reverse complement strand
TGAGCAAATGGCACAAATGTTCTTTTAAAATGTTTGGGTACATTTTGGGTTGCCTAAATCCATTATTTCTGATCGGGATTCTCGATTTGTTGGAAGTTTTTGGTCGAGTTTATGGGCACTCATGGACACCAAACTGAAAAAGAGCACATCTTTTCATCTACAAACCGATGGTCAGACAGAAGTGGTAAATAGAACAATGGTGCATCTTCTTCGTGGTTATTGCAACAAGCATCCTAAACTTTCGAATGAGAATTTACACTACATTAAGCGTGCTTACAATCGAGCTAAGCACTCTTCAACTCAAACATCGCCATTTGAAGCATGTTTTGGCTATTTGCCCAAATCTCCTTTAGATTTTGTCTTTTGGAAGGATATTGCTATTGATGGTCAATATGACATTGTTAGGGAAGAAAAGTTCATTGAACAAATTCAGTCGATACATCAAATGATACAAGAGCAGTTGGAAAAGAGTCAAGCCAAGTACAAGACAAGACATGACAAGCATCATGTTGATTATAGTTTCCAAGTTGGAGATGAAGTTTGGCTTTACATTAGTAAGGAGAGGCTTAAAGGAGAAGGTAAAAAACTAAAACCAATTCGATATGGTCCTTTCAAGATTCTTGACAAGATTGGTAACAATGCCTTCCGTTTATATTTKCCTCCTTATATGCAAATGTATGCAGTTGTTAATGTTGAGAATTTGAAATTGTATGAGCCTCCTTTGATTGATGATCAAGGAGAGAAAGTTCATATTCCTTCTATAGATGATTTTTCCCTAGAATATCTTACAGAACTACATGAAGACACCATCCTTGACAGGAGAATGAGAACTTCAAAACGAGGAAATGTGGAGTATCTTTGAGTTGGTCTTAAAGGAAAAAATCCAAGCAAAGCCAAGTGGATTGAGGTTGGAAAGGTCAGGGAACTATACCCTCATCTTCAGATAGACTGAAAATAGTTTTTTGGAGGTCCAAAAGCTTTCTAATGGGGAGGTGTGATCCAGGGGATCAAATTTTGCTCAAAATTCAAAGTGCTCGGAATCACTTCAAATCGAATGAGAGCGTAGGCCTCATCTTCATGAACCCAATGTAACTCGTTTAGGTTCAAACATACATCAGGAGAGAGAGCTATCGTGTTGTGTTCAAAACAACAAATAGGCAAACAAAAAAATGTGTTGACTGTACAGTCCGTACATTCTGTATGGATGCTAACGTGGCAGACCGTACGACACATGGCAGGGTCATACGACACGTGGTAGGAAATCATGTGTATAGTTGGTGTATGACGTGGCTTGTTTGCGGCGAATGGGATGACGACACATGGCCCAATCAATGGTCACCACGTGTCACCTAGATAGTGGTTTAAAATTTATGTTGTTGGTCGGATTTGAACCCGCGACCTCTGGGCAGGGGTAAAGCCTTGGGAAGGGTCGCCCAACTGGTGTGCACACATGTAGTTCTTGACATATGTATGAGTTTAAAATTATTTGAATTTGGAATAATTTGAAATGGGGGGCGGACCAGGTTGGGGCTAAGCCCCGACCCACGGTTATATATATATGTCATATGACCATTTTTGTGTGCACATATTTAAAACCCATGGTTATATATATGTCATGTGACCATTGTTGTGTGCATGCGCATTTAAACTCGTGGTTATATATATATGGTTTAAAACTTAACCCCTGTTTGTATTTGCGAGTGGTCATGTGGTGGCCCATGTGCCCATGGGCCTTGGCGGTTAAGGGCTAGCGTGTAAACGTCCTACAGTTCACACCGTTTGTGCGGTTTCACCCCGTGTTGATTTTTAACACATAAATGCGCGTGGGGGATAGGTTGAGGGAGCAAGGGTGCATTTTGGCGATCCAGAGACAACAAGTTTGAAGGGGAGCTTCCAGGAAGCCCATCTTCTTCAATTTTTGGCCAAACGAGGTGCCGAAAAATCCCAACTAGGGTTTTTTGGACGTTATGAAGCCATTGGAGCCATCTATTTGGAATTTTGAGCATTGTAAAGTACATATTTGAGCACTTTGAGAAAATAATACAAAAGATCCATTGGAAGCTGGACCAGGAGATGTAGCCCAAGAGCGGGGTGAACTCATTTATCATTTGTTGTGTTATGTGTTTTCTGTTCAATGTTATTTGTTGTTGTTTATATGAATTTTGAATGAGTAATTTATATAAAAGTTTTGTTTTCAAATTTGATCCATTTGCATTTGAACACATGAATTCAATCTTGCAAATATTTTCAAGAATACAAGTCTTCAATTTTCAGATCACATAGTTATATTAAACTTATTAGATTTCTCCTTCTTTGAAGCCATACTTCATTGTCCAATTATTAAGTAGGCCTCATGTGTTCTAACTCTAATCCTAATCCACTTACTATCATGCCTTAATGGGGTCAAGTAGTACATGATTAGGTGCAGTTACGAAGAGATCCTCTTGGTTTCGAGAATAGTCCATTCTCTACTAAACAGGGGAAACCACATGAAGGTGGAAGCTCTAGTTATCCCCCCCCCCCGCTCACATCACTCTCAATTTACCCATACCTACTTTTAAACTATAAAGAACATGTAACATATACTCTATTATACAAAATAAAAACATATAAAGATCATATAAAAGATATAAACACATACCTTTTCTTTTCAATAATTAAATATCATTCATATTCTTCTTCATCCAACTCAACATCTGTATCAGGATCTAGTTTAGAATCGATTTTGGTTGGTGCTAACCCCAACCCTCGGGCTAAGATCCGCTCAGGATCGTTCTAAATTATCCTTAAGCCGAAGTGACTTCTTTGGCTCCCTGCTGAAACCTTTAACAAATCCGATCCATAGGTCCTTCTGAAAACTCGCCTTGAGAAACTAACACCAAGAGTGAGACTTACACTTCCATACGACCATGACCTGGTCCCTGCACAAGCTCCTTTTGCAACTCACGTGTTTGCAGGTTGAATACCCTCGACTTTTTCTTCACCCAACGCCAATACCCGAGACGCGATGGGATATGGCTCCTCCTTGTTAGCGCTCTCCACGCATAACAACCAGCTAGGGATAAGCACTAGTCTCACTCCCAACTCACAAGTTGGAAGGTTGAACCTCCGGGCCCTTCTTTTATGAAAATCTGAGACGTGAAAGTCAGAGAAGGTTTGACTCCTTCAACGCTTCTCGAAACTTGTGACTTCGCAACTTGAGTTGTTGAGCCTTTGTGCTCCTTTCTTATGAGAACATGAAGCACAATAAGTCAACAGGGTCTTGACTCCTTCCCAGGCGACGAGTGTCCACCTATCAACCATGCGGTCCCCAATTGATGGATGCACCACGGGCTCGCCCGAGACCTCAACCCTCAACTTTTTGTGACTCATGTAGTCAAAACTGATTCCTCTCAACCTCCAAAACCCCGATACATGATATAGCGAAGAGGTTATGATCCAATGGTTGTTCCTACTTGTTCAAATCCAACAGTTTCCCTACTTCTCACTATTCATGAATTCGCACAACCAAGGGATTTGGTCTATCCTCCAAACTCACGATATGCGATACCCCACGAAGATTCAGATCTGACAGTTCTCCCATGGCTTGGATCCCATGGTTTGTGAAATATCTCTTCTTCTATTCTAATGATACAACAACAATTCTATGATACAAAGGTGAGGGTGTCTATATCCATTCTCCCTCCTACACTCTAACTGTCTAATATATGAATTCAAATATACCTACTTTCATTAACTGGGCTTAAATGCCTTTTACATTGATAGATGAGAGAAAATCACTCAAGATCTATTTACAACATGCAAGTACGTTTCCCTTGACTACTACATTAACATTTGTTCATTAATTTTTCAAAAACATTTCAAAATGTGCAAAATGTGTGTTGTGCTCCTCCAATTGTCTTCCGCCTTCATGCTCGCTTGGCTGGCTGCTTACGATGCTCCTACATCATACTCCCTCACTTGAAAATTTTCATGAACTCCTATTTATGAGCTCTTGCACGGTCTATCCATGCTTATGGATTTATGTTTCCTCTTCCCAACTGGCATCTTCAACTGGGTGTCCTTTCCACTTGAACAAGTATTCAAAATAGTCTTTTGTCCTGGTCTTTTTCCTGACCCTCTTGTCAATTATACTTTCCATCTGTGGATTTTCAGCTACAGGCATTTGTTTTTTCCATGGAACCTCTTTCTGTTCATTTTCTGCTTCTGCTACTTCAGTTCGGTAAGGGTACAAATCCGCGACATTGAATATTGGTGAGATTCTAATCCCATCGGGTAATTTAATCTCATATGCATTTGCCCCAAATTTCCTTCTGACCTTGCACGGTCCAATCTTTTTCATCTTCAGTTTATTATACGTTCCCCTTGGGAACCTTTTCTTCCTCAAATGTGAAAGAATCAGATCACCAACTTCAAATTGAAGTTCTCGCCTGTGTTGATATGCTCTCCGCTTGCATTCCTGACTTGAATTCTGCAATCGCTCCTTAATTTGGTTGTGAAGCTCCTGCATTGCTTCTGCAAAGTCTTCTACACTAGCACTCCTAAATTCAACTTGTTCTTAATCTTTCAATTCAGAAACTCCTCTTGGCTGCATTCCATATACAATCTGGAATGGACTCTGCCCTGTGCTTCTATTGAGTGAGTCATTGTAAGCAAATTCCACCTGTAGCAGAATGTGATCCCACTGACTATGGTGTTCAGTCACTAAGCTCCTCAACAAGTCTCCCAAGCTTTTTTTCATGACTTCTGTCTACCCATCCATTTGAGGATGATATGCTGAGCTAAATGACAAACTTATCCCCAAGTTTTTCCATAAGGTCCTCCAAAAATGTCCTACAAACTTAGTATCCCGATCAGACACAATACTCCTTGGTAAGTCGTGAAGTCTGACGACTTCCTTGAAAAACAGGTTCGCAATATGAGTTGCGTCACTGGTTTTCTTGCATGGTACGAAATGTGCCATTTTTAAAAATCTGTCGACTACCACAAAGATCGACTCATAGCCTCTCTGTGTTCTTGGCAGTCCCAATATGAAATCCATGCTCACTGTGTCCCACGACCTTTCTGGTATGGGAAATGGTTGGTATAACCCTGCGTTCTGCCTTTTTCCTTTCGTGTGCTGACAAATTATGCACCTGTCCACAAATTTCTTAACATTGGTCCTCATCCCTGGCCAAAAATATGAGCCATTCAACTTTGAGAATGTCTTTTCATGACCGAAATGTTCGACCAATCCTCCACTGTGTTTTTCCTTTAGCAAATTCTCCCTCATGGAGCACTTTGGAATACATAGCTTATTGCCCCAGAATAATAACCCATTTAGGATCATATACTCGGTCCATTGGCTTCTGTCCCTGAGAAATGGATTCTCAGATGCCTCATATGCCTCCTTAAAATCAGGGTCATCCTTATACATTTCTTTGATGTTATCAAAACCCAAAGTCTTGACTCTGAATTCCTGCATAAGCAAACATTTCCTGCTCAAAGCATCAACAACTTTGTTAGTAGTTCCAAAAATATGCTTAATTACAAAAGTAAAATTCGTCATGAATTAAACCCATTTAACATGTTTTTGGTTCAACTTCTCCCGTTGAGTCACAAATTGCAAAGTGTGATTATCACTATACAAAACAAACTCTTTAGGAACCAAATAATGTCTCCATTTCTTCAGTGCTTGTATGATTGCATAGAATTTCTTGTTATATGTTGAGTACTTAATCTTCGCTTCATCTAGTTTTTCACTGAATTATGCGATCGACCTGTTGTCTTGGATCAAGAATGCTCCAATTGCAAATCCACTCACATCACACTTGACCTGGAATGTCTTCCTAAAATCTGGCAAAACCAAAATTGGTTGCTCAGTGATCCTCTTCTTCAGCAGATTGAAGCTCTTCTCTGCTTCTTCTGTCCAGTGAAAAGATTTGTGTCTTTTTTTCACCATATCCATCATTGGTGCACTAATTCCACTAAAGTTTCGGATGAATTTCCTGTAGAAACTTTCCAAACCATGGAAGCTTTGAACTTCAAACACATTTTTCGGCGATGGCCAATTCTTAATCATATTTACCTTTTCAGGATCCATCTTCAACTCATTCGCAGAGATAACAAAACCCAAATAAATGAGTTATGTCCTCATAAATGATGATTTATTCATATTAATCAACAATTTCTCTTGTTGTAATCTTCTCATCACTGCAGCTAAATGCCTTAAGTGCTCTTCTTCTGTCTTGTTGAAAATTAATATATCATCAAGATATACAATGTCAAATTTCCCTATGAAATCCTTCAGGACTTCATTCATCAGTCTCATGAAAGTACTGGGTTCATTCATTAAACCAAATGGCATGACAATCCATTCATATAGTTGTTCATTTGTATTAAATGTTGTCTTCCATTCATCACCTTCTTTCATTCGAATTTGATGATACCTGCTTTTCAAATCAACCTTTGAAAAAAATCTTGCTCCACTCAAGCAATCCATCAAGTCATCCATCCTTGGCAATGGAACTATGTATCTAATGGTAATCTTATTGATTTCCCTTGAGTCTGTACACATCCTCCAGCGTCCATCTTTCTTTGGGCTGAGCACTGTTGTAACAACGCATGGACTCAAGCTTTCTATAATCAATCCTTTGTCCATTAAGTACTGGACCTGCCTCTTGACTTCCTCATTTTCCTACAGTGTCAACCTTTATGCAGCTTTGTTTGGTAAACTAGCTCTAGGTATAAGATCGATGTGATGGCTTATACTCTTGATAGGTGGAAACAAACAAGGTAGTTTGTCCACTACTATATCAACAAACTCTCCCAGCAACTTCTGGATTTCTTCTGGTAAATCATCTATCCTTGTACTGGTTAAAACAATTTTAGTCTTCCTGAAAACAATAAATTGTGTGTTTTCCTTCTTCTTTACCTCCTTAAGAAGTTCCTTCCCACTCATGAGAAGTACAATGTTTCTCACCTCTGTTTTCACCTCTGTTTTCACCTCTTGGTTTTTAACCGGTAGCAACATGTGCGTCCTCTGATTCTTCTCCAGGGTGTACATGTTCTTTCTCCCATCATGAATCATGTTCCTGTCATATTTCCATGGTCTACCTAACAATAGATGACAAACATACATGGGAATGACATCACATAATATTTCATCCTTATATCCCCCTATTTTAAATTCAACTAAACACTGTTTAGTGACATTTACCTGATGTCCTTTTTGTAGCCATGAAATTTTGTATGGGCTTGGATGTACAGTAGTCTCCAGCTCCATCTTTTCTACCATATCTATAGATACGAGATTGTCTGTGCTACCGCTGTCCACTATGACTTTGCATACTCTATCTTTAGTTTTGCAAGCAGTCTAAAACTGACTGTTTCTTTGGGATGGGTTCTCTTCCTCCTTCTTTGGCTTCAAGAGAACTTTCCTCATTATCAAATATCTTCCACTCTCAACATATTTTGCCTCAAATTTCCATCCTTGAGCTTCGTCAATGTGAGTTTCACCACCATATTTCTTCCTATCTAGACACTCATAGGATTTATGTCTGATCTTTCCACAGAAAAAACATTTTACTTCACCGCCTCTGCCTCTTCCTCTTCCTCTGGCTCGAGGAAAAGTATTTCTATCAGGATACTACCCTCTCTGTGAGATTCCTCCTCTCTCATGTTGATATTGAGGTTTATTTCCCTCTTCTTTAGGTCTCTGAGTTCTGTCTTGGGCAATTATTTTTCCTCTGGCTTGACTTCTACTTCGACCTCTTTGACCTTGCTTTCAGCTCAACTTCTCTTCAGCTTTCAAAGCTATATGATAATCATCTTCCATGGTATGAATGTTCATCATTCTCATCTCATCTTTAATGTCATACCGCAGACCATTCATGTACCTGGAAAAATTTTCATCACCGCTCTCTCGACGACCTGCTCTAATTTTTATCTTGTAGAACTCTTCAGTGTATTCTTTCACTGACATCAGCTTCTGTCTCAAATTTTGCATCCTCTGAAACATAGTGATTTAATAATCCTTGGGTATAAATTTGTCTTTCATCTTTGTAACCATTCTATCCTAGCTCTTGATTTTATGCTTGCCTTTGCAGCGTCTGTCAGCCTGCAGTTCATCCCACCATAGTGTTGCATGCCCTTTAAGTTTAGTAACGGCATGTTTGAATTTCTTGTTTTCCTCGACATCCTCATAGTCAAAGTATTTATCCAAATCTCTAATCCAGTCTAGAATCTCTTCAACATCCAAGTTTCCCTCATATACTGGAATGTCCATTTTTGCTCTGACACTTATCCTTGCAATAGCCCTGAATAAGCGTTCGTCTGCAGCATCTTCGACTATGACTTCTTCTCTTTTGTGTCTAGCTTCATTTTCACTTTCATCTTCGCTGATATCCCCAACATCAACTGTATACCTCTGTGCTATATCCATGGCATCAAGCCTAGCACGTAACTCACACATTTATCTTTCCACTGCTGGATCAGGAATTGGTCTATCTCTTCTTCTCAGCAGCATGGATGGGAATATTTTTTTTATTTTTTTTCTTTTCCCTGCTATAGAAAGAAAAGAATTGTTCTGTGCTCTGATACCATAACTGGTGTCGACCCCAACCCTTAGGTTGAGATCCACTCAAGACCGTTCTAAATTCTCCTTAAGCTGAAGCAACTTCTTTGGCTCCCTGCTGAAACCTTTAACAAATTCGATCCATAGGTCCTTGTGAAAACTTGCCTTGAGAAAATAACACCAAGAGAAATCCTTACACTTCCATACAACCACAACCTACTCCCTGCACAATCTCCTTTCCCAACTCGCATGTTCGTGGGTTGAAGACCCTCGACTTTTTCTTCACCCAACGCCAATACTCGAGACGCGATGGGATATGGATCCTCCTTGTTAGCACCCTCCACGCGTAACCACTGGCTAGGGCTAAGAACTAGTCTCACTCACAACTCACAAGTTGGAAGGTTGAACCTTCGAGCCCTTCTTTTATGAAACTATGAGACGCGAAAGTCAGAGAAGGTTTGACTCCTTTAGCGCTTCTTGAAACTTTCAACTTCGCGACTTGAGTTGTTGAGCCTTTGTGCTCCTTTATTACGAGAACCTGAAGCACAAGAAGTCAACAGGGTGTTGACTCCATCCCAGGTGACGAGTGTCCACCTATCAACCATGCGGTCCCCACTTGATGGACGCACAATGTGCTCACTCGAGACCTCGACCCTCATCTCTTTGCGACTCCTATAGTTGAAACTGATTACTCCCAACCTCTGAAAGCACGATATGCGATATAGCGAAGAGTTTCTAATCCAATGGTTGTTTCTACTTGTTCAGATCCAACAGTTGCCCTACTTCTCGCTATTCAGGAATTCACACAACCAAGGATTTTGCTCTGTCCTCTGAACTCACGATATGAGATACCCCATGAAGATTCAGATCTGATGGTTCTCCCGCAGCTTGGATCCAACGGTCTAGATCTCTTCCTCTACTTCTCGCAACTTGGGACTTCTCGACTCCAAGAGCTTGGTCTTCCACCTCCAAACTCATGAACCCTGAGTTTGCAAAATGATCAGGTGGCCCAAACTAACCACGATCGACGGTCTTCATTGATCCTTGACACCAATGTAATGGGCTCGGCCAACCTTTATCCACCCTACAACTCCTTTGAATCCTATGGTCCTCGCAACTTCACGTGTTCTCCATGGAGAGTTTCAACTGTTCGATTTCTTCCTCAAGAATCTCTATGAAACAAGCCAATATTCTTCCCCCCCAAAACTTAACTTTCTGTGCTATGATTTTGCTTCCTCATCTCCCTTTGAAAACTTCAAAGGTGTTGATCCTCCTGAGCTTTAAATTGTAAATTCGAGTCTCTAAAAGGACTCCTGCACGCACTCCTTGCAGGAATCTTTCAAATACTTCTGGGTATTTGATCTTTCGACTCTATGCACTTTCTGCAATAACAGTCCTTCAACCTTTCAACCTTAGTTGATAAGTTCTAAGGCCTCGACTAGCCTACGGAAACCTTGCATGGTTTATGTGCTTCACCTACACTTTTGCTGGAATGAGAACAACAGTATCCTTCCTGAGCTTTCTGAGATAAAACTCAGAACCCTTGTCAACGCACACCTTGTGGATGTTTCACTGCACTCCTTGCAGGAACTCTCTCAGGATGAGAAACAATTTAAACTCATTCTCTTTCTCTCTCAGACTTCATACATTCAACATGAAATCATACATTCAACACAACAGAGCATCATAACAGATGCATAATAGAGAGAATAAAACAATTGTAAGCATACCACTCATCATATGTAAATAGTAAGCATCATAACACCATGAAATCTGAGTCAAATCTTCATATATTAGCTCAAATACTCTTGTACATGGGTTCTTCTCTACAACTATCTGCTACATCTCAACATCTTGTGAAATCTCTCTTCTTTTGTTCTAATGATACAACAACAATTCCATGACACAAAGGCGAGGGTGTCTATATCTGTTCTCCCCCCTACGCTCTAACTATCTAATCTATGAATTCAAATCTACCTACTTTCATTAACTGGGCTTAAATGCATTTTACATTGACAGATGAGAGCAAATCATTCAATATCTACTTACAACATGAAAGTACATTTCCCTTAACTACTACATTAACATCTGTTCATTAATTTTTCAAAAACATTTCAACACAGTAAATTGCTTCTTTGATAAGTGAAACTGAAACTACTGATGGTGGTGTCTCTGCTCTTTCCTTTCCTACTACTTTTCCCCCTAGGGGAGAAACCTCAATCGACGAAATTCTGTAGCCACCTATGCCATTGAAACTGGCTATCAAATTGGATGATCTGCACATGGATTTGGATCCATGACTGGGTCAAATGCAACCACTTGTGTTGCTAGTGAGACTCGATCAAAATAATCTACTGTGGGGTCCCGATCCCATTTTCAATCTTAGAACTACGGGCCTTTTAAGATAGTAGAAGTAATTCCTCTAGAATTCCAGTCTCAATTCATACGGGAAATACACACTTGTTCTTATTATATGAGACACTCTTTAAGATTTGAGCAGATCCGAAAATGACCCCATTTTATGTTCCACCGATACGGACAAAACAAAAATTGATGTTTTCTTGTTTGATGGATGGGTTCTTACTCGTTAGAGCTGAAAAGTGGAGTGGGGTAACCCCCTACTAGTGTGCATGCACGAAATTACTCGATTGATATGTCGGGGAGTCAATTGATGTTTTGAGGTTCTTCCCGGCTCTGCCTTGATCGCGTATGAGCGGAGTTCGGGTGTATAGCTACTTCGCTACTTTCCTGGCCATACTCATAGTTTGTACCTAGCTACTTAGATTTTGATAGTTGATTCACAAACTATAGAAAAAAAGTGGAGTGGGGAGAATTAACGAATCAAAGTTTACAACAACCTTCTCTATAGGTCCAAATCCCAGGAAGGAACCGTGAACATCAATTATGTGAAAAATGTGTGTTGCACTCCTCCAGCTGTCTTTCGCCTTCATGCTCACTTGGTTGGCTGCTTACGATGCTCCTGCATCATTGGTGAAAGGCTAATTCATATCAACATCATCATCAACGTCATTTCAGATAATATAGTTATCAATATTTTCAATGAGATCATCGTCTACTACATTTGGATGATCAACTTCTTCAGCTTCTTTGTCTGACACATCAACTACAACCACCTTCTCCTGATCTTCATAATCATGATCTTATTCCTCTTTATTATCTTCACAATATGACATCATATAGTTCATATGAACTATACGACATCATATAGTTCATAAAGCACCTCATGTTATAACATTATTTGGTTACAAGTGACCATGGATTCGTTGTTGCCCAAGATATTAGCCATTGAATATCTTTGATCCACACGAAACATATGTTAAATTTGTTTTTTCCTCATACCGACATTCTTCCTTTGAGAAATGCTCTGGTACCCATGTCTTTCCTTTAATAAAGGCAGGTTGTCTTCCAAAAATTGTAAAAAGTAAAAAATGAGAATTAATTATGCACTCATAAGCGGGGCTTACGAGATCTGTGCAATTGTACAACCCTAATTATTATTGCCAACAAACTTAACCAACTTGTGATATTATAAATTGGGTTCAAATGTTGGAGAAAGGAAACGAACCATTCTAGTATGCTTGTGCTAGAGCATTAACTTGAGAATTTAGCCTTGGATTTTTATGACTAGTTCCTTTTGTAGAAACCCTTGTTTTTTGGATTGACTCTCTAGCTTAGACTCTAGGATTTAAATCTTTGTTGATTTTCCAATGCACATATGGCAAGTATTTTGAAGCGGATTTGAAGTCTATATGTAGTCCAAGTAGGAGGAACCTGAGCTCTACCGACAAAGATTATTTACATTCATTTCTCTTGCAATGATATCAAATGATTCTTGGATTCTTTTCATATTTTGTTTATCAACTTGAAATTGAAATTTGATACTTTGCAAGCTAGATGGACCTTGCGTCAAATACAAATATGAAATTTGGAATCATTAACATATCTACTAGAACATATGAAAAATAGGGTTTATGGTTGCATGATGATATGATGATGGAAGAAAGTGGGTGTGTGAGTGAAATTAGAGTCCAGAAACCCTCCCATATATTTAAGGCATGTGAATAGTCTATCCAGGTAAAATTTCAATGTATATAGATACAGTTTGAAAAAATTTCAACGTTGGCCCCATTCACATGTCACTGTTTCCCGCCTCTAGTATTTTTATGGTGTTGATTAAGCAATCAACGAAAAAGAGGGATTTTTCATCACAACTATGACACGAATACATTGTATATACATTAATGTAGAACCTTAAAGAAAAATGAATTAGAAAGGATGACGCAAACTTAAAACTTGCGTCAACCAAATTATGTACTTTGAAATAAAATTAGGGTTTATGGTTTACATGATGAATTGATGATGGAATAAAGTGGGAGTTTCATTCAAATTTGAGTCCAGAAACCCTTCCATATCATTAATGCATGTGAATATTCTATCCATGACAAATTTGAGTGCATACATAAATTGTTTGAAAAAATTTCAATGTTGACCCCATTCACAGGTCATTGTTGTCGGTGTCTAGTCCTCGTACAATTTTCATTCCTTGTTCCTTGTTCTGTGTTCCTCATTCCTCATTACTTGTTCCTTTTTGCTTTTTCCTCGTTCCTTAACCATGGTGTAGTCCCCAAGATCCATTATTTTTGTACAAAACATACTAATGGCATAAAATGTCCCACACGAAGACCAAATTAATATCTGCTACATAAGTCTTTTGTCTTTTTTCAAGGACTATGTAACAAATATCAATTATAGGAATATTCAAATAGGACCTAAGAACCTTAAGTTATTTACTTAACCATGGGTGACAGAACACTATCATTCAATAGTCAATTTTTTACATTTCATTGTCAGGCATCATGTGTGGCGAGGGCTTGAGCCACCACAAAGGAAACATACAAAGAATATTTGTCTTATAAAAAAGATATGTTACTATCCATTTTGAGGTTTGGAATAGAGATTGTTCTTATAGAATAAACTACATTTCACCATAATATAATCCCTACACTACTTGCAAACCATGTAACACCATTCAAATTAGACGTAATATTCTTCCGACGAATTAGCTATACTATCGATGAACTTTTTTCATCAAAAGTATAGATAATTCATCGCAAGATTATTTACATTCGTCTCTCTTGAGACGATATAAAATGATTCTTGGATTCATTTCATATTTGGTTTATCAACTTGAAATTAAAATTTGATACTTTGCAAGCTAGCGGGACCTTGAGTCAAATACAAATATGAAATTTGGAATCATTAACATATGTACTAGAACATATGAAAACTAAGGTTTATGGATTCCATGATGATATGATGATGGAATAAAGTGGGTGTGTGAGTGAAATTTGAGTCTATAAACCCTCCCATATCATTAAGTCATGTGAATAGTCTATCCACGTTAAATTTCAATGCATACAGATACAATTTGAAAAAATTTCAACGTTGGCCCCATTCACATGTCACTATTGCCCACCTCTAGTATTTTTATGGTGTTCATTAAGAAATAAATGAAAATATAGATTTTTCATAACAACTATATATGAATACATTGTATAGACATTAATGTATAACCTGAAAGAAAAATGAAGAAATACTGATGAAAACTTAAAACTTGCGTCAACCAAATTGTGTACTTTGAAAGAAAATTAGGGTTTATGGTTTACATGATGAATTGATGATGGAAGAAAGTGGGTGTGTCATTCAAATTTGATTCCAGAAACCCTCCCATATCGTTAATTCATGTGAATAGTCTATCCATGAAAAATTTCAGTGCATACAAAAAATGTTTGAAATAATTTCAACGTTGGCCCCATTCATAGGTCACTGCTGCCGGTGTCTAGTCCTCGTACAATTTCTATTCCTTGTTCCTTGTTCTGTGTTCCTCATTCCTTGTTCCTTGTTCCGTATTCCTTGACCATGGTGTAGTTCCCAAGATCCATTAGTTTTTTACAAAACATACTAATGGCATAAAATGTCTCACACGAAGACCAAATTAATATCTGCTACATAAGTCTTTTGTCTATTTTCAAGGACTATGTAATGAATATCAATTCTAAGAAGATTCGAATAGGATATAAGAACCTTAAGTTATTTCATTAACCATGGGTGACATAACATTATCATTCAATATTCAAATTGTTATATTTCATTGTCAGGCATCATGTGTAGGGAGGGCTTGAGCCACCACAAAGGAAACATACAAAGAATATTTGTCTTATGAAGAAGATATGGTACTATCTATTTTGAGTTTTGGGATAGATATTGTTATTATAGAATAAACTACATTGCACCATAATATAATCCCTACACTCCTTACAATCCATGTAACACCATTCAAATTAGACACAATATTCTTGTGACGAATTAGCTATACTATCGACAAACTTTTTTCGTCGATAGTATAGCTAATTCGTCGCAAGATTATTTACATTCATATATCTTGCGATGATATCAAGTGATGCTTGGATTCATTTCATATTTGGTTTATCAACTTGAAATTAAAATTTGATACTTTTCAAGCTAGTTGGAACTTGAGTCAAATACAAATATGAAATTTGGAATCATTAACATATCTACTAGAACGTATGAAAAATAGGGTTTATGGTTTCCATGATGATATGATGATGGATGAAAGTGGGTGTGTGAGTGAAATTTGAGTCCAGAAACCCTCCCATATCGTTAAGGCATGCAAATAGTCTATCTAGGTCAAATTTCAATGCATAGATATACAGTTTGAAAAAATTTGAATGTTGGCCCCATTCACATGTCATTGTTTCTCGCCTCTATTATATTTATGGTGTTGATTTGGAAATAAACGAAAAAGAGGTATTTATCATCAAAAATATGACACAGATACATTGTATATACATTAATGTAGAACCTGGAAGAAAAATGAAGAAATACTGACGAAAATTTAAAACCTGCATCAACCAAATTGTGTACTTTGAAAGAAAATTAGGGTATGGTTTACATGATGAATTGATGATGGAAGAAAATGGGTCTTTCATTCAAATTTGAGTCTAGAAACCCTCCCATATCGTTAATTCATGTGAATAGTCTATCCATGACAAATTTCAGTGCATACATAAACTGTTTGAAAAAATTTCAACGTTGGCCCCATTCACAGGTCACTGTTGTCGGTGTCTAGTCCTCGTACAATTTACATTCCTTGTTCCTTGTTCTGTGTTCCTCATTCCTTTTTCCTTGTTCCTTGTTACTTGTTCCCCATTTCTTTACCATGGTGTAGTCCCCAATATCCATTATTTTTGTACAAAATATACTAATGGCATAAAATGTCCCACACGAAGACCAAATTAATATCCACTACATAAGTCTTTTGTCTTTTTTCAAGGACTATGTAACGAATCTCAATTATAAGAAGATTCAAATAGGACCTAAGAATATTAATTTCTTTCCTTAACCATGGGTGACATAACACTATCATTCAATAGTCAATTTTTTACATTTCATTGTCAAGCATCATCTGTAGTGAGGGCTTGAGCCACCACAAAGGAAACATACAAAGAATATTTGTCTTATGAAAAAGATATGGTACTATCCATTTTGAGGTTTGGAATGTAGATTTTTATTATAGAATAAACTACATTGCACCATAATATAATCCCTACACTCCTTTCAAATCGTGTAACACCATTCAAATTAGACACAATATTCTTGTGACGAATTAGTTATACTATCGACGAACTTTTTTCGTCGATAGTATAGATAATTCGTCGCAAGATTATTTACATTCGTCTCTCTTGCAACGATATAAAATGATTCTTGGATTCATTTCATACTTGGTTTATCAACTTGAAATTAAAATTTGATACTTTGCAAGCTAGCGGGACCTTGAGTCAAATACAAATATGAAATTTGGAATCATTGACAAATCTACTAGAACATATGAAAAATAGGGTTTATGGTTTCCATGATGATATGATGATGGAATAAAGTGGGCGTGTCAGTGAAATTTGAGTCCCAAAACCCTCCCATATCATTAAGGCATGTGAATATTCTATCCAGGTCAAATTTCAATGCATACAGATACAGTTTGAAAAAATTTCAACGTTGGCCCCATTCACAGGTCACTGTTGCCCACCTCTAGTATTTTTATGGTGTTGATTAAGCAATCAACGCAAAAGAGAGATTTTTCATCACAACTATGAAAAAGATAAATTGTATATACATTAATGTAGAACTTGAAAGAAAATTGAAGAAAGACTGACGAAAACTTAAAACTTGAGTCAACCAAATTGTTTACTTTGAAAGAAAATTAGGGTTTCAAACAAAATTCTATGGAAATTACAAACATGTTCATCGAAACATCATTGATGCATGCAATACTGTGAAAAAATATTGATGAAATATTATCTGATCACGATGGTATAAAAATTAAAGAGCTTCTCTCGGTTACACGAATAATTTATCCTCTACTGAACAAGGCCAACCACGTGAAGGTGGAAGCTCATATGGCCCCTCCCCTCCCCCTCACATCACTCTCAATTGATCCCCAAAAAAAAATCTATAAAATAGAAAATAATCGAAAGCAATGCCCTATTAAGATTCATGCATAAAAACTACATAAACAAAAATTAATGAAGGTACATGAAATTGTGTGTTTCTAAATGATATTTTTAGTCTACCACGTACTTTAATATATTGGAAACTATTTTCAGGTTTCAAATAATAATTAAACAACATGTAACATAGGATATAAAAATGTCGTATAAAACTTAAAAACATGTAATTAACCCATGACATTATAAGTAAATTATTTTAAGAGAATTATTCATACAAATTAATATATTATATAGTCACGTACCTAATCAAACCTCAACATTTGTACAATCATCGTTATTCAGTATCTTGATCTTCTTCATCAAACTCAACATCTGAATCATCATCTAGTTCTGAAACGATGTTGAAAGGATTGATGATATCATCATCGTCATTAATGTCATTTTCGAGCATATTTTCATTGACATTGTCATCAAGAATTGAAATATTGTCTCCTACGCCTGGATCATGATATTCTTTGTCTTCTTCATATGTCGAAACTCCATGATCTATGACTCTGTTTGATCTGTTGAATCATCTTCTTGATCTTCAATATCATCTTGTTCCTGTAAATGAGTATACTTAATTGGCCTTCCTCTTGGATCATATCTATCAACAAATGACCAATCCCATTCACCTAGAACATTTGAGTAAAAGACCTATTCACATTGGCTTGGAAAAACATAGCGATCATGTCCTCTTTCAAACATAGTTGTTTTAATCATTGGAAATCTGTTGGAATGTTGAATAACAGTTCTTTCCTCATAACGTTCATGCATTCATAACCTATACCATCTGACATCGAACATAACTAATTTGAAGGAATTAAAGTCACACTCAATTATATCGTTTAAATACCCATAGTATCTATTTTCAAATTCTCGAAGATGTCTGTCACTCCTAGAGGAAACATTAGTGACCTAGAATACTGCAATTATCCCACTATAAGAAGTTTTCCTGGTTTCATCGAATTGTTTGATGAGAAATTTACGACCATTTCACCACATAGCCTTGTGGTGTTTCAACTGTAATATGTCAAATATGTAAAAGATGCATTGTCAATTAATAAATTAACATAAATTTATATAACTTTGAAAGTATTTGAAAAATACATTACACATGTAGTCACATTAATATAATATAAAATAACTGAATAAAGTGGGTGAATTTGCTTACTTGTCCATAATTCAAACCATATGTTAAATCAATTTCCCTCTGCGTAACATTGGCATCTCCGTTACGACGAGATTCTCTAACCAATTCAGACAGTTGTTGCCATGATAACCTACCTCCATTATGTTGTTTACATCTAATCCATACACTCATATAGTGAAGATTATTTACAATGTATAAATGAAGTGCATCCCACTCTTGAGAAACTGAATCGAGAAAACATAATTCACCAATATTAAATATTAGTTATAATGTCCAATATGCAGGTAATTATAAATATTTATAATTTATGAAATAAATTATATTAATATATTAATGAGTATGATCATATACACAAAAAATGAAACTTTATATGTATTATTAATATAAATTTTCACAATTATTAATATATTACCTCTCATTTTTTTCATTCTACCTTTCCCCAACACATGCTCCTGATCTTCAAATTTTTTGATGGAGTTCACATCCCAAATGCGTTCCACTGCATGCATAGTTGGCATTTCTAATTTAGGAAGATACTGACTAATATACACCATGGATTGATATACCATATATCCCTCCATCATAGAACCCTCAAGACCTGTTGTTTGTCTAACCAACGCCTTCAATGATTTCAAGTGCCTCTCCACCATCCACATTGACCTTGTGTGAATAGGTCCACAAACTTCAATCTCCTCAACTTGGTGTATGAGGTAGTGTTCTTTTCCATTGAAAAATGTTGGAGGTATATACTTTTTCATTTCACACATTAGACAAGGAATTTCTCTCTTCCAATACTTTATATCATATTCATGGATTTATTTCAATGAAAACCATCTACATGATATCATGACACAAGAAAATAACATGTGTCAACATAACATAATATAATATATTACATTACAAGTAACACACATGTCATTAAGTACAACAATAATTTGAAATAACATTTTGCATATAAATCAAAACTACTTACCTCATGTATTTTCCAAGATCATATATAACTTTTTTGATGTTGTTGTCAAAGTCGTTTGGGAGAGATAGCGGTAGAACATACTGTAACAAAAAAATGAATCGTTATTTGTTTCGACCAAAGTAGACAAGAAAAAATAAAAATAAATAAAAAGATGTACAAGGCCAATATATATATATAAATATGTGTACCAAAATTATTACCTTAATGAAGGTATTCCAATCATGTGTTTTTACCCCACCAAATTCACCTTTCTTTGTTAGGATATTATATATGTTTGAAGAAAAACCCATGGGAAATTTAATTCTTTGAATGACCTCTTTTACATTATTTCTTTGTTTTTCTGTTAATAACCATGGAAGATTATTTCAGTATAGTACTCCATATGATCTATTTGAATATCGGATCACACTTCACATTGCATGATTGGATTCCTGAATGTCAGTACAAATTTTGTCAAATTTTTTTTTGTCCCTCCTACCATCTATGATTCGCCATAACGTTTCATTCACATTCTTCCTGATATGCATTGTATCAATTGAATGAGCTATTTTTAGCTCATCATAGTGGGAAAACCTCATGAATTGAGTGGGATAAAATTTCATTCCTCATGGAAGCCCATTATTAATACCTTCATGATGATTGTGGCCTTCATGAAGCATAAACGAAATCACAAAAATAATTATCAAATATAGTAAAATAAATTCAGTGATTAAAATAAACATTCAAAACATTACATGATCTACGATACATTATGAAATTGAGTACCTTGATGATTTATATTATATTACAACCTCCATAGTTGAGGTGTCATTCTTCGTGGCTTTAAACCAGTCTCTTTTTTTCCATTGAAAAGATGTTTTTCAGTAGTACAATACCTATGGTTCAAAGGAAGAAGGTGCTTGTACTCATCAAACACCATCTTTCCTAAACTTTTTGAATGGAGATACTTCATCTTAGGGCCACAAACTCGACATGAAAATTTACCCTTTGTTTGAAGACCTGGAACAAATGGATTAATGTCAATTATACGATGATATTATTTAAAAATTAAACATTCACCATGATAACATTAAAAAATTATATAGTATTAAAGAGAAATATTAGAATGCTACATACCACAAAACTGTGTTAGTCCAGTGGCATCATGAATTGTCCATAAAAGTATTCCACGGAATTTAAATTTCTTCTCCTCGATTGGTTTACATATGTCATACATTGGGATGCTAGCCCATAACGTTAGTAGCTCGTCGATAAGAGGCTCACTATATACATTCATATCTTTAACCTAGTACTTACCTAATTGTTTGAAATTACACATAATTACTATAGGAATGATATCATCTAATATATATAAGTAAATAAATAAACAAAAAATATTATGCAAAAATTGAAACAAATGAAAATGTTACATTCAAAAAATTAATGTAAAAAAATACCTGGAACAATCATTGTCAACATTATGTGCTCCCTCTTTATTGACATCCAAGGAGGAATGTTATTGTTGATAACAAAAATAGGCCACACTGAGTAAATAGACCTAACCTCTTCGAATGGATTAACACAGTCAATTGCCAATGAAATCCTAACATTACGAGGTTCATCTTTGAAATCTGCCCATTTTCCTCAATTTCCGTAAATGCAGAACCATCAGAATTCATTCAAAGAACACCATCTCCACTTTTGTTACGTGAATGGTAATCCATAAATTGTGCTATGATTTCACACCTAAACAATCGATGCAAACGTGGAATTATGTGAATATGATGAAGAACCTTTCGAGGAACCCTTTTTGTTACTTGGTCGGTTCGATATCTACTGATAAGACATTGCGGACATTCGGTTTTCTAAGAATTTTGTCCATAATATATAATATGGTCATTAGGACATGCATCTATAGTTTCATAATTCATTCCAATATCTTTCATAATGGAACGCAAACCTCTATATGTGTGAGGTAAAATATTTAATGATGGTAACAAGAATTCACCTAACAATCTACAACATAACAAATAACTAGTTAATGTAAGAATATTAATCGTAAAAATTGCATTCTTATTTTACACATTAATTAACACTAAAAACAAATAGAAAAAAAATCAACATTTATGTATAATATGAGATAAAACATATTACATACCTTAGGATATGTGTCATACAAGTGTTATACAAATTATTCATAACCTTTAAGTTCACTAGAAGCAATGTAGCAGAGAGAATATTTTCTCTTGATCCTTCATAAAGTCGTTTATTTGCCTTTTGTAATAAAGGTTCATCATAAATACCAACATTGTCCCCATCCTCATCTGACTGCAAAAACAAATCTCAGATCATTTGATTTGTCCCATCATCTTATTGCATGAGATCCTCATTTTCTTGGTCATGATGTTCCTCATCTTGTACAACATCATTTCTACTAATACTTGGTGCAATATTCTACGGAAAGTTAGAGGGAAACTCTAACTTTATAATAGAAACAATCATGCAAAATTAGTGTATACTATAAAAAACAATCAAATAATATATATACATATATAATTTTATATAAAATTGTCAAAATAAAAAAAGATAATGAATATATAGCTAATTACCATGCGATGATATTCATTCGATCCACCATCAATGTGCCCATATTCCTACAATGTTTTGTAGTTGTTGCTATTAAAATTCTTATGGGACGTATGAGGCAACATTTTTGGCAAGGGAAATAACATCTACCATCACTCTTTTCACCCTCTTTACTTTTTTCCCCACCTCTAACTATATTCTGCGACATTCTTTCGCACAAAAATACCCTTTCAGAACAACCGTTTTTATAGCAAGATTGTCGCAACATCTTTAAATCGTCAAATATTTATAGGTCAATTTAGGTCTCCGTCATCACAATTGCGACGAACATGACCTAAATATTTATTTATTTTACCTATTTATTTTTTATATTTAGGTCACCTTGCCAAAGATGGGAATGGTTATAACGGTGTATTCTTCGTGCTTGCGATGAACGTTATAACGGTCAAAAGTGAGTGTCACTCTGGTGACGAAAAAACAAGTTTGTCGAAATTGAGACAATAGTCCACCGTCTTGACTATCGTTGCAAAACCGACGATAATTTGTGTCCGTCGATAGTGTTAGGGTCCTAAATCACACATAGGTAGATTAATATATTTAGATGTAATAAAGGTCAATATTAATAAGGCCTTTCAATAAAATAGAATAAGGCGAATGTAAGAAGACCTAATAGAAGTTTCTGCTTCTAGAAGGATCTTCCTCTAGATGCTTCTCTTGATAGACATATTTAGTATAAATAAGGGACGAGGGTATGAAAACCCTAGCTTTAAGATTATTGTAACAGAGCACTACTCGATTGGAGGTTGCCCCCTCGAAGAGGCTTGTGAACATTGCTTTCTGAATCAAAGTGTTATTTTTGTTGTTGTTCTTATATCATTTCTATGTTATTGTGGAGAATATGATGGATATATTACTGTTATTTTTCCATTTCTAGAATTTTATTTATGTTCTGCATATTTATTATATCTGGTATCTTGCAAGTGGTATCAGAGCACTTTCCTTGGTAGAAATTGTGGGAATTTTTTTTCCAGGGTAGAGACGTATTCTGACGTCTTTAAACCATAGAGATCTATCGTTACACGCATAAACCCACGGTTGAGGGATTCATACACGCAGGAAATACAAGTGGTTCTTAAGCGCACATATGTTGGCCACCCTTGTAATCCCTGTTGGTACCCCTTTGAGTGGTAGTGCATCAGACAACACCTATGTACAGATTGGCCTAGATTTCCTAAATCCCTCTTTAGATAAACCTATCAGCCGCTGGACTGTTATAGTGTCACCGAGAATAGCACTCGGGAAGATACTCTCTAGTACCTGGGTAGTCGGGTAGTATGGCTAAGGGTACGATCTATCCTCCTTAGTTAGTGCCCTGAGATATTGGGCTAAGTACTACTGTTGGACCTCGCACGTATATCAGAGAGCTATAGCACAGGCTAAACATTGTCTATCGAAACCTTGAATACCTAACCCTTGGGAGACAAAAATATAAATGAATTAAAAACAGACCAAATCTATTGCCGCACAATTGTGTTCGGGTTGCCAATTAAATACACATCTCTTTCTGGTTAAGCATTTGGGGATTTCATCACTGCAGTATTCTTTAGACCGGAGTATAACTCTGCAGTATTATTTGAGACATATTCCATTGGATTCATCTCTCCACCCTTATCACTTTCATCCATATCATTTTCAACAAAAATTTTGACCCCACTCGCCCCTTTTCAGTTCACCCATCCTCATGGCCCATACACATAGCCAAGACCTGGAAGATCGCTTCAACACCATGCAATCTAGTTTCCTAGAAACCCAAAAAGAAGTGAAACAACTCAGTGCTACTATTTCCTCCATCGATTCGTCCATCAATGCTACCATAAATACAACCATGCAGTCCTCAATGGAGGAAGTCAAACAAGAACTGACCACCCAGCTTGAATATGTCTTTGCATCACTCTGCACCAAATTGAAGATCCCTACAGGTGACCATTTCTCTGAAGAACATCCAAAGAATGAAGGCATAACTTCCTCCCATTCCCATACCTTTCAGTCCCATCACTTTCAATGTGACATACGCCTTCCGCGGGTGGACATGACCAAATTTGATGGCTCGGACCCCACTGGTTGGGTAACCCAAATGGAACATTATTTCTCTTTATATGGCATTACTGATGACTTGGACAAACTTTGGTATGGTGTTCTCCATCTAGATCAAGAACGTTGGCAATGGTTGCAATGGAGAAAAACTTCCTGTCAAGGGTATATTGCTTGGACCCAATTTGTGATGGAGCTTTATGAATGCTTTGACATGGACACCAACCATTTGGTCCATTTGAAAAAGTTGAAACAATCTAGAATAGTAGAAGACTTCACAGCTTCCTTTGAATGCTTGGCTTTTCGAATAGAGGGCATGACTGATGCTTTCTTTTGAGAGTGTTTTATTAGTGGCCTCAAGGAGGAAATTCGAGCCCATGTCCTCATGGCTCAACCCTCGACTTGGGTGGAGGCTACTAAAAGAGCTAAAGAAGCACAACAGGTTGTATCATCTAAAAACCGAAAACCCTCCTTTATCCCTCGCCCTAAACCCGTCACTCCCAGTACTCCCTCCGCCCCATTAAAAATAAAAAAATTGACCAGGGATGAAATGGATGAATGCCAACTCAAAGGCCTTTGTTATAATTGTGATGACAAATATTTCCCGAGCCATAAGTGTAAGGAACAAAATATTTTTATGTCCTTCTCTGAGGACATTTCAGAAGAGGATGTTGAAACTCCCCTTGTGTCTGAGTCACCTGAAATCACTGACATAACCCCTCCCTCAGACCCTCCCGAAGTAGAACCCATCATTTCCCTCAATTCTCTCACTGGTTTTTCCACTCCCCAAACCCTCAAGTTAATCAGTTTCATAAAGCATCGGAAGGTCATCATTCTGGTTGATAGTGGAAGCACCCATAATTTTATTCATCGTCGCATTGCCCAAGAAACTCATTGCTACATCCATGCTGTCAATAACTTCCAAATCATGATTTCCAATGGTGGTTCCATGAAATGTGGAGGGTGATGTGAAAACATGCGTCTCCAAATCGGTGACTACCACCTAAAATCCAATATGTTTTCTATCGACATGGGTGGTTGTGACATTGTGTTGGGTGCAGACTGGCTAAGAACTTTGGGTCCCATTCTCATGGATTTTAAGGCATTAACCATGCAATTTGATGAGGAAGTCCACCAATATAAATTCCAAGGCATCACTACTGGTTCACCAGAGGTCATTAGTTCCCATCGCATGGAAAATCTACTCAAAAAAGGTCATTCTGGTGTCATTATCCAACTCCATTCCATTCAAGCAATGGAAACACCCCCGGTGCCGCATGACCTCCAAGCTCTCCTTTATAAACATCAAATGGTATTTTCTAGTCCCCAAGGCCTCCCTCCTTCCCATGGTGTTCATGATCATTCCATTCCCCTTGTACCCGGAAGCCTTCCTCCCAATATCCGACCATATCGCCACCCCTTCTCACAAAAAAATAAAATTGAGAAAATGGTCCAGGAACTCCTTCATGCAGGTGTTATATGCCCTAGTACAAGCCCTTACTCTTCTCCTGTATTCATGGTCCTGAAGAAATAAGGTTCTTGGAGAATGTGTCTTGACTTCTGTGCCCTCAACAAACTGACCATTAAAGACAAATTTCCCATTCCTGTCATTGACGACCTCCTATATGAATTCAGTGGTGCCCAATTCTTTACTAAAATTGATCATCGCTCGAGCTATCACCGGATACATATGAAAGAGGAAGACATTCCCAAGATGAACTTTCACATTCATGAGGGCCACTATGATCTTTTGGTCATGCCCTTTGGCTTGTGTAATGCTCCCTCCACCTTCCAAAGCCTCATGAATCATGTCTTCCGTCCCTTTCTCCATCATTTTGTCTTAGTTTTCTTCGATGATATCCTCATCTATAGAAAAACTTGGACCGACCATCTTACTCATGTGGATCAAGTTCTCCATCTCCTCTCCCAGCACCAAATTTTCCTGAAATAGTCTAAATGTGATTTTGGTGCCTCAGAAGTAGAATACTTGGGTCATCTGGTTGGCAAGGATGGCGTCAGGGTGGATCTAAAAAAGATTGAAGCTATGCAAGATTGGCCGCACCCAAAGACTCTCAAAAGCTTGCATGGAATTTTGGGCTTAACAGGGTATTATCACAAGTTTGTTAAGAACTATGGAAAGATTGCAACTCCTCTCACTGCTCTCCTAAAAAAGAACTCTTTCACTTGGACTCCAGCTGCTGCTCAATCTTTTCAAACCTTGAAGACGGCCATGTGCACCACTCCGGTTTTGGCCCTTCCTGATTTCACAAAGACCTTTCTGTTGGAATGTGATGCCTCAGGGAAAGGAATTGACACTATCCTTATGCAAGAGGGTTGACATTTGGCCTTCACCAACAAGCAACTGTCTGAAAGGAATCTGGGCAAACCCATTTATGAAAAGGAAATGTTGGCTATTCTGCATGCCATTGAGATATGGTGCCCTTATCTCTTGGGGCAATGCTTCCAAATCAAGACCGACCATCAAAGCCTCAAGTACTTTCTGGAACAATGCATTTCCTCCCAGGAGAAACAAAAATGGGTGACTAAGCTCTTTGGTTATGATTATGAGACAATTTACAAGAAGGGAAAAGACAATGTAGTGGTGGATGAATTGTCCCAAAAATATGAAGAAGAAGGATCCCTTTTTTCTCTTTCCTTCATTGTACCTGATTGGATCCAAGATGTGCACCGGGAATGGCTTCAAGACCCCAAAAGTTCGCATCTGATCTAGCAATTGCAGAGAAAGGCTCTGGATCCCCCATAGTACTCTTGGCTCTAGAATGAGCTTCGATACAAAGGCCATTTGTATTTAAGTAAACAATCAAAGCTTAAATCCACGTTACTTTCTGAGCTTCATGCTACACCCACAACAGGGCACTCAGGGTCCACCAAAACATATGACAAAGTCAAACGTTCTTTTTTTTGGGATGGTATGAAATAGGACATCCATAATTTTGTAGCTGAATGTGAGGTGTGTCAATGCAACAAGGGAGAAAAAGTCAAATCTCCAGGCACACTACAACCGCTTCTGATTCCACCAACTATTTGGAAGTATATCTCTATGGACTTTATTACCGGCTTACCCAAATCAGGGAATAAATCAGTCATAATGGTGGTTGTGGACCGCCTTTCCAAGTATTCTCATTTATGCACTCTTCAACACCCATTTACTACATCCACAGTGGCTCAAATTTTCATGGACTAGGTCTTCAAGCTTCATGGCATGCCACACTCTATTGTTTCTGATCATGACCCAACCTTCACCAACAATTTTTGGCAAGAATTGTTTAAGCTCCAGGGCACCCAATTTCATCTTAGCACAGCTTATCATCCCCAGACTGATGGTCAAATGGAAGTTGTCAACAAGTGTTTGGAAACATATCTGAGGTGTTTTGATTCTGAAAAACAACATCAGTGGGTTCAATGGCTACCCTTAGCTGAATGGTGGTACAACACTTCCTACCATATAGCTACTCGCATGACTCCTTTTGAAGCAGTATATGGATAGAAGCCACCTTCAGTTCTCTCATACTTACCAGGTACCTCAAAGGTCCAGGCAGTTGACCAAACACTTACAGTTCGAGAGGATATTATTCGTACCCTTAAAGAGAACTTGGTCATGGCACAAATTTGCATGAAGCAACAAGCAGATCAAGTTCACTCTGAACGTCAATTTGCAGAAGGGGATCAGGTGTTTCTGTGACTGCAACCATACAAGAAAACTTCCCTCAAGGCCGATCATTGTCAGAATCTAGCACCCAAATTTTATGGTCCTTATATAGTTCTCAAATGTGTGGGACAAGTCACATATCAGTTAGCTCTACCTAGTCAGTCGAAGCTACATCCAATTTTCCATGTTTTTTGCTTAGAGAAGGTGATTGGAACTCGGTGCCAAATTCAAACCAGCCTTCCTGAGTTAGGTGAAGAAGGATCCATTTGGCTACAACTAGAAGCAATTTTGGACCAACGTGAGCTTCGCCTGCGTTAGTGAACCATCAAGGAAGTGCTAGTCCAGTGGAAAGATACGAATCCAGCAGATGCCACTTGGGAACCAGCTACCATTCTGCAACAGTTTCCTCATGTCAATCCATGAAGACAATGTTGTTTTTAAGGGGATGGACATGTTAGGGTCCTAACCCGCACATAGGTAGATTAATATATTCAGATGTAATAAAGGTCAATATTAATAAGTCCTTTCAATAAAATAGAATAAGGCGGATGTAAGAAGACCTAATAGAATCTTTTTCTTCTAGAAGGATCTTCCTCTAGATGCTTCTCTTGATAGACATATTTAGTATAAATAAGGGTCGAGGGTATGAAAACCCTAGCTTGGAGATTATTGCAACAGAGTGCTGCTCGATTGGAGGTTGCCCCCTCGAAGAGGCCTGT
>ML778484.1:165690-176220 GCA_009831015.1 Picea engelmannii | reverse complement strand
AAAAAAATTCTCCAATTTTTCTGACTCTTTGGTTTTCTTTGACACCCAGGACAAGTTTGGAGATAGCATTCTTTGTGTAAAATTCACTGATCAAATATCTGTGAAGTACGCACATGATGATATCACGCGGGTAGTGCTTTCAACCTAACATATTAGACTGGGAAGATATTACAAAACAAAATTTACAAAGTGTTGACATGCGCTTCTGTCTGTTTCTGTTTGTGCGTGAAAAGGGATTGGAGAAACCACCGAAGCTAAATATTTCCAACTTTAACTTTGGCGGCGAAAACGTCTCAGAGGTGAGCCTTAAGAGTGAGTGTCCAGAGGACACTGTGGCGATCAGGGAAATCAAACGTGAAGTCGTGGAAAGAGCGGGATCCGTGAGCCAATTTTTAAACGGGAGACGAAGAAGAAACGATACCATACCTAACAACAATCCTACCAATCCTGCTGACGGCAATTGGAATGAGGTACTACGATTTAGGTTTATACAAATCTTATATATTCTAAGTAGTATAAATACTATGTATTGTTTTTGTTTTTTTTGGCTTTTAGATTATAGGTTTTCAGATTCAGTGTGTTAGATTATAGGTTTTCAGATTCATTGTGTTTTGAAATATTTTTTGGGGGGATATTTAAGATCTGCCATACTCAATTCATCACCATCAAAATATAGAAAAAAAATCAATAATAAACTACCTATAGCAAAACCATAACATCAAAAAAAATGTTTCAAAACACAATAAACCTAAAAACCTATAATATATATTGTTGTTGTTAACAGTATTCTTAATATCTCGTGGCTTCTGTATTGTTGTTGTTAACAGTATGCTTTTGTTCAATTCGAATCCGTTCATGACCCGGTCGCTGTAATATCTGTTTATTTGAATGTGTGGAATCCGTACGTAGCTCCCGATGGTCATTTCAGTGTCAGCCAAATTTGGGCCATTAACAATGATCACGATGGATCTACATTGAATGGGCAGATGATAGAGGTTGGATGGACGGTAAGTCGATATTTTTTACTTTACAAGTCTCATCCATCTCTTTTATCATAAATTTTTATTCTTTGTTTTCAATTTTTAATGTTATAAATTTTATATGAATACACATTTAATCATAATATTGGTGGAGTTTACAATGATTGATAATGAGTAGCAGTGTTTACTTGAATCATAGTCACCAATATGAATTTGAATTCAGATTCTAGTAGATACTCAAAACATTCCAGTCTGAAAAAATTTGGAATTATACATAGTTTTACATTAAAATGATAATGACAACTTTATATATATATATATAAACAATTTTAAATTTAATAAGATAAATGACTTTTCATCTTACTAATTACAAGGGGATGAACAAAAAATTGAAATTGTTATTTGAACTTTAAAATAAAGTAGGGTGAACAAAAAGACTAGAAAAACAAATTTAAGTAAGGTAAAGAGTACATAACTTTGAAGTTGCAGAACAAATAAACATTTTCACAAAAGTCATGGATACAGTTAGGAGAAAATCATTTCCTAATTGCACAATTTGTTAGTACTGGGCTTAACTTTTTTTTTTGTCTTTCTAACTAACAAAAAAATCATATTACTCTTAAAAAAAACTTTAAGTTTCATTGCATTCATTGCAGTGCAAGTTTTCCCTCACTAATTCCCTATTGATATTAAAAATAGGTCTCTCAAAAACAACTTACTGGTCATGACATTTATATTAAAAAATGTATTGATCATTGACACATAATTAGTGTCTTTTGCAAGAAATGAGTGAGTCATTCTTAATAGATTATATTTCTACACTCAAAGCATTCAATAGAAACTTTGGAGTTGCTGCATTTCTACACACAAAGCATACAGGGCCATTGGACTTGTATGCTAATAAGAATGGGGTAGCTGCATTTCTATACACAAATCATACAGGGCCATTGGGATTGTATGCTAATAAAAATACCTATAAGTATCCTTGCCCACCCTCAATTATATGGGGATCCGATTTAAGTAGGAAGTGTTTATCAGCAAAACTTTATAAGTAAAGTTAAATTTATAATTATATTTTAAATATTAATTATTTACATAGTTTATATCTAAGTATTCTTGCCCACTCCTAATTATATGGGGATCCCAACTAAATAAGAAGTGTTTATAAGCAAAACTCTATAAGTAAAATCAAATTTGATAACTATGTTTTAAATATTGATTATTTACATAGTTTATATCTAAAAATCTTAAGAAACAACAAAAGTATATCTAAAAATAATAAGAAACATTATAACAAAATGTGAAAGTATATCCAGAAATAGTAAGAAACATCAAAACAAAATGTGAAAGCTTATACACTGGAACATCCTATTCAAGTTAATAGAAAATTTGAAGAACAAAACACTCTCCTCATTACAGCAGCAGAAAGAAACAACCACTAATTTAAATACTATTAACTAATAATCCATTCTTCAATGGCCATTGCAGGTGAATCCAGGTAGATATGGTGACAGTCAACCAAGGTTCTTTATTTATTGGACGGTAATTACATAGTCTGAAGTTTGGTTGATGTATTAGAAACGCCTTCATGATGCAGATTGTTGATAAGTGAGTTCTGATGCAGAACGACACCTACAAGCACGGTTGCTATGACCTAGATTGTCCAGGATTTGTGTTGATCCCAGGCCACGGCTCTCCCGGTGCACTTCTGCAACCGGTATCAACTTATGGAGGGACTCAGTATGGAATTCTCGTATCTCTTGCTAACGTAAGAAATGTCAATTTTTATGTATTGATTTGATGGCAAAGTTTTAATTTATATGTATTGATTTGACAGCTATTCAGATCGTACTGTCTATAATTTACTTGTTTCAGCACTATGCTGGGTAGCAGGTTAGGGTCACAGGTGGATTATAGGTAGTGGGATCTGATAGCAATTCAGATCTTATTCTCTATAATCTATTATCAACAAGCAGTTGGATCTGACTGCAATTCAAATTCCATTATCTATAATCCATCTTTTACAACATTCGATACTGTGAAATAGAGTAAATATTGATCACCAATATACTAGCACAGTAGCAAAGTGGCTAGTGTTGCGGCTGGTGAACGCCGAAGAAAGTTATCTGGACTGACAACACTATGGTGAATTGAAACTCACTGACAGCTGAAACGCGCATAGAGCTGAGGGTTAATGAGTTGGCAATCATATTGTGGTATAGTGGTATAGTGATTTCTTAATATGATTAGGTAAATGTTAAAAAGTAAAGAGGTTAACTGATGCATTCAAAAATACAAGGAAGTTATGAAGAGTAAATCACATTCATTGATTTGAGAGGAGACTAAGAATATTTGAGCATTTTCAATTGCTAGCCATCAGATTAGAATTTTAGATTAAAAGGTGATTAATTGTGCTCATCTCCAATAGATATACGCCTTTCAAGATAAATATAGAAAGTACAATTCAAATCCGCCTATAATCCACCTTATGAAATATTCAATATTGTAAAATAGAGTGAATATTGAACACCAATATAATATAGAAAGTACATGAATATATTATAGGAGGCACAGGAAGTGATACAAGTACAGGAAGCTGATTCGAGGGTAAATGTTATTGGATGTACAGGGAGTGCTACATAGAGAAACAGAGAAGAAAGTAGTATGGATTTTATTAATCCAGAACCAGACTATAGGTTATTGGCCGGCCTCATTGTTCAGTGCTCTTGGTAAAGGCGCTGTTACGGTGAATATTGGAGGCTCAGTCGGTTATTCCCCAGCACGCCCAGGTACGCGCTTCACAAAGACACAGATGGGTAGCGGTCGCTCTCCTGATAGAGGCTACGGTCATGCCGCATATAGCCAAATTAAAAATATGTATGCCAGTTCTGGGGCTAAGATTTATATCCCCAAGACCACGATATCAACTAGGCCGAAATGTTATAAAGCGACATACAACCAAGACCAGCGTACAGTATTCTTTGGAGGCGTAGGAGGCTTTAATCCTAATTGTATCGTATGAAAAATAATATCGTGGATGTTCAGGCCTAGTGATGGGTGTGATAATGTCAATGCAATAGTCCAATATGGGGGTAAAAATGTATTCTTTGACCTGAAAATAATATCATGTTTGCTGGATGTTTATGAAAAATAATATCATGTTTGGATTATCAGTCAAGAATACACCTGCAATGGTCATCGAAGAATGGATTATTAGTTAATAGTATTTAACTTAGTAGTGGTTGTTTCCTTTCCAGAGAATGAGAAGACTGTTATAATCTTCATTTTCTATTAATTTGAGTAGGGTGTTATAGTGTATAAGTTTTCATAGTTTGTTATAATGTTTTTTAAGATTTCTAGATATGAACTGAATAAGTAGTTAATATGATGATGAGTGGAGTGTTCACTTAAAAAGTTAAAAGTTTCAAAAATTTCATACTTTTGGTTTAGAAATCTTTTTAAAAGTATCATATTTATTTGACTTTAGTAATTGATTTTTCATAAATTCTATTATAATAATAATTTATTTTTAAGATCATAATAAAACTAAACACCAAATTAATATATAAAACTTTTTGTTTGTGATATAAGAAATCCATTCCCCTAATAAACTAACAATTATAATCATATTATGTCTATATTATATATTTATAAAAATATTTTAAGACATTCACATGTAAATATTATCACATATAAATATTATATGTATTTATAAATATATTTTATATAATAAATAGTATATTTGTATTAAATACAAATTATTCAAAATTTATTAAAAATATTATTATGACTAACTTATTAAAAAAAAAAACCTCGAGAATTGACATATTTAGAAGAACAATTACTGCCTTCATTCTCCTCGTTCTACTCCGAGCATTGGGTTCCATGAAGATGGACTCATTTGAAGGAAGTTGTATTAAATATAAATTATTAAAAATATTATTATGACTAATTAATAAAAAACAACTCAATGAGAGTTGACATATTTAGAAGAACAATTACTGATTTCATTCTTCTCGTTATTTTTATCAATTAGTATGATTACTGATAATTAAAGTATTTTATAAATATTTTTATGATTAATATATTGATAATTTTGAGATTATTTTATTATAAAAAAATAATTTATTTTTATTGAAGTTGTTTAAAATTTAAAAATTATAATTATAATTTTATTTTTTTAATAATAATTAAAAAAATTTAAATAATGAATCTATACATTATTTTGCATTCACATTCTTTTGTTAGGATTTTGAATAAAATACATGAGAAAATTAAATAAATAAATTATAATTAAATATTTTATCTTCAATGAAATATGTAATAAATTCTAGGGGTTAGGAGTGGGTGGGGTTCTCTTCTCTCCATAATATTAAACTTCTTTTTTATTGGAACATTGGGTGGACTTCTATCAATTCGGAAGAGGCATGCACCTACAACATGGGGTTTCCTCTCTTTCAATCATTGGAGATTCCAAAGTAATCATCGAGATTGAGAAAGAAAATTTTTCCTAAAGATATGAAACTTACATTAGTCTTATGGAGAATCTATTATTAGCTTGCCTATTTGCATACTTATGATGCTCATCACATCTTGAAACATAATATTGCTTTAGTTGAGATATGAAACTTGCATTAGTCTTATGGAGAATCTATTATTAGCTTGCCTATTTGCATACTTATGATGATCATCACATCTTGAAACATACTATTGCTTTAGTTGATATGCAAGCGAACCTAGCCTTAAGGGACCCTTTAGAAACTCCAAGGGTCAATGCTCTTGTATGAATCAATTCCATGACCAACTTCAAACATTTACCAAAATTTGTAAAGAACGAAATAAGACTGCTCACTATGAGAGCACCCACCAAAAGGCGAGATGACATGCATGTGCCTGGTATTGACCACCACATTTTCCTATGTAATCATGACATGGGATGGAGTACATCTAGGTTCCTCTCGTCCTCCCACGTGGGATATGAGTTTCATTCCCTCCACCCTCGCCTTCAATTTCGAAGCATTCAGAGCACCTTGGTATATCGTGCATATAGTCCCTGAGATGAACCTTGGTATACAAAAATTACATCAGTCTATGTTCCTAAAAATAGTTTGGAAGGTGAACTACTCGAATACTACTTAGCAAAATTACTTAAAATAAAAAATAAATATATAAATAAATAAATCTTTAATAAAATTGAAAAAAGATGTGTTAAATAAAAAATGTGTCTATATAGGTTTAAGATTAACATTAACTTCTAAAATTAAAATGTTTTATGTTAAATTATTCTATCTAGAGGCTCATTCTAGCCCTAGTAGGGGTAGATGTGTAATTCCTTTAGTGCTCAACCTACATGTGTCCATATATATATATATATTGAATAAATAAAAAAACAAAAAAGTCGTCTTTAAATAGTATGATACATGAACAATCTCGATGTCTTAGCTATGGTGTCTAACATATGGGAAAGAATGTGAGCTACATTGTAAAGATCTCCTCTGAATTTAAATGATTTTCTTTAGTAGCATTGAGTTGCATTAAAGACAAGTATATATATATATATATATATATATATATATATATATATATATATATTAGATTCAATTTCATTAAGCTACATATTTCATGAAGTTATGTGAGCATCAAATATATATATCTAATCTTTTCATGTGTGTCATAAATAATTGTGTTATATCTATGATGAGATTGCATTACAAGTGCATATTTAATATCACTCAAACCCAATTACATATTGTATAAATTATCATGTTATAATTGCCATGTTTTATAAATTTAATATTATTTAAATCTTTAAATATTTATTTATATATTATAATTTCCATGTTTTAAATAATTAATATTACTTACGCTTGGAAAGATTTTTTTATTTGTTATAATTGTCAATTTGCATCTTTAATTTGACTGAAACTCGCCAGGATTGTTTTGTATATATCTATGGTTCAAAGTTATGATGTCTCCTATACCATATAATAGATTCCATTTTATTTAACATGAAAACAAAATTAAGTAATATTTTTCACCCTAAATAATGATCCAATCAATGTAAACCTTCACAATAGGGATCATTATCATTGAAACAATAGGATCATAATAACAATATATTAGAGGTTAATAACATAACATCTAATTATATATATATACAATAGGATCATAATAACAATATATTAGAGGTTAATAACATAACATCTAATTATATATATATATATATATATATATTGATGCAAAAGCATCGCCATCGGCATTAAAGAGGCCAGGTGGAGGACAACGCAGCACCCATCGAGCGTATTTGAAGTTATTTTGAATTCCAATGAGGAGCACATTTTTCTGTTTTGAAAAGATTGTAAGTTAAAGCTATTAAATATTTTGAGGCAAGAACCATCACATAAGGTCGCCAAGGATTGTAATCGTTTTAATTAGGAGATAAGGTTGTACATATATTGAGTATCGACTCATATCTAAATGTAATCGCCAATCAATGCAATAGTCCTTAGTAGATGAATGAATTAAATGTGATAGGATAAAACTAAGGTAGTCTAGAGGGAAGGCTTGAGAAGCCCCTCATTGTATAAATATATGTATTGTATGCCCAAATGAGGCTGTTGAATATTATAGTTGTTGTTGAATGTTATTTTTATTGATGATGAGAGAGTTGTTGAAGCTTATGAAGAGTTGTAGAGAGTTGTATGAGTCCATGTACATATTTTACTGAATGAATACAAATATATAGGTTTGATTCCAATTGTATGGTGTTTTGTTCATCTGGGTTATTTGAGTACATGTGATGTTTCTTATGTTCTCTGTGTTTTATCTATTTATGTATCTTTTATGCATGAATATGGTTTTCATGGTTAAGTGTGGAAGCCATTGATGTTTCTGTAAGTTTGATTTGTTTTCTCTTCTAAGATTCATGGTGTAAGGAGTGCATAGGCTGAGTCGAGATAGACTGAGAAGATTAGGAGAGATAATGTTAATTAATAGTGGAAGTGAAAAGAGTGCACAATTGTTCAGAGAAGAGGAAATATTTGAGAAGACTCGTGCAAGGAGTGCATTGGGCCAACACTTTCTTTAATTGTTGAATAATTTTCAGAGGAGACGAACGCAAGGAGTGTGTGAGGAGATTTTCTTAAAAAATATCTCAGTCTATAAGTTTCTCATAAATCTCTAAGTCTGAAATTCATCAGAAGTTTCATGGATGCAAGGAGTGTGCCATAGGTCTATAAACCTTGGAGGAATAAATCTCAGAAGAGATAGAAAGTATAAAACTCCTAGAGGAAGGAACTAGAAAATTTCCGAGTCCAGATATTTAAAGTATAATAGGAGCACATAGGAGGGTGCCAAAGATTCTATTGATCTCGTGTAGTCAAGCTCAAGAACGATAGTTGTTAGAATATTCAAGGAGGGAAAGCTTCATTGTTTAAAATTTTAACGGTGGAGATTTGATCAAGAGGATCTAGGGTCTTTTGTTACCCTCATATGTAGAGAAGTAGCACGTGGTTTAAACCATGTAAGTATATAAGACTTCGCGAATTTGTAGAAGTCGTAAATCAATTTTAAAGGAGGAATTATCAAGGAGAAAAAATCTACGGTCGAGATCTATTCAGTAGGTTGCAGGAGAAAGGACAATCATTGGATCATGAGGAGTTGTGCAAGGTTTAATCAGTGAATTCCTTCAAATTTCACATATTCATAAGATTCAATGTGTGGAGAAGTCGATACCTCGAAGTCTTGAAGGTTGAATTGAATCATAGTCATTCAAAAAGAGAGGACACGTGTTAGCAGATCGTGTACGATCATGTACTCTAGTGGATTAGTGTTTCAGAGGAAGTTTGGAGTTGGAACCCCCAAAGCCCCGGATACCTAGAGTTCATGTGGGCCATCCATCATAAGGGACATGCGTTGTCAGATTAGGAAATATAGAGGATAGGCACTCCGGGAGAATGATGGGAATAACAGGTGGATCTCTCCGGAGGCCCAAAGTCTGTAGTAGATCTGGATAGTTGATTTCAGGAAGGGTACGTGGCAATAGATCTAGAGGTCTGGAGGTACGACGCTCTGGAGAAAATGTAGCATGGTGTTGTGGAGACTTGCGAAGGCCCGAAGCCTTGGAGTTAATCCCAACCGTTGGGGAACTCAACACTTTGGTGAAATTGAAGCATTGTACAAACATGGGGAAAATCTTCGAAGTACCTAAAAACATCCTAGTCATCGATCTAGGAGGGGAGACATGGAGGAAAGAGAACTTGTTTGGCGTTTCAGCGTTGAGAGATATAAAGTGTCGTATTCTTTGACAACCATATAAAATCGTTGAAGCCCAAAGGGAATTGATATGGATCATCCATTTGATCAAATATTGTGGACCGTCGATTTGAGACTCGGTGAAATCATTTTTCGACAATCCAAGAGAGTTGTGGAAAAAGATGTTGTGAATAAAATCGGTGAAGTCTGAAAATATAATCCGGGTAGTCGATTTTGGAGATCATTGTGGACTGTTGATCTTGTCGTCTAATGTTCAACAGTTCACGGGATCTATGTTGAGAGATAAGAGGATAGAAAAGTTTTGAAGTCCCAAAAATTTTGGGGTTTGAAGATTTAGCCCACAGTTTTGGCCCTCGGTCTCTCGGAAGGCTTTGCAAGTGCTCAGGAACCCCTGAAGAGTAAAAATTACACTCGAGAAGAAGGTTTAAGGACTTTCACATTAATATTTTGGGCTCGGAGGGAGCCTGTGAGCTAATTTCAACTCTCGAATAGAACGATCCTAGACCCAGAGCTCACGTGAGCTCTATGAGAGGGTGGGGTATGCATCAAGTGGTATCATATCCATAATTAAGCTCTGTGTGAAGACGATTTTGAACCATGCCACCAAGAATATGAAGGGAAGACCTATAGCAAATCCAACCATGGAAGAAGAGATGATGCAATTAGGTGCAAGATTAGATTCCATGGAGACAACTCAAAGAAGAGAACCTGATGTTTCGTATGTCAACAAAGTTGAGAGTGAAGAGATGGAAGTTGAAGGAGATGCAGGAGAAGATGCTCCAGAGTAACACTTGTTGAAAGATATTGCAAGAATGGGATCCAGAGAAAAAATGGAAATCCAAATGTATGAAGGAAACTTGGATGTTGAAGAGATTTTGGATTGGATAACATCCCTAGACAAGTTATTTGATTATGAAAATATCGAAGATGAAAAGAAGGTGAAGCATTTTTTTACCAGACTAAAGAGACATGCAATGCTATGGTGGGACGAACTGCAGGCTGACAGAAGAAGCAAAGGTAAGAAAAAGATAAAAAATTAGGATAGAATGGTAGCTAAATTGAAAGCTAATTTCATACCCAAAGACTATTATATCAATATGTTCAGGAGATTGCAAAACTTGAGACAGAAGGGTTTTTCAGTGAAGGAATACACTAGGGTAAAATCATGAAGCTGGGTAACACTTTTGCTTGTTTTATGACAAAAAAAACTGTATTTTCACAAGTTCTTCAACTTCTGGCATACAAAATTATTTTTTTTATTTAGAATTTCACTTTA
>ML778484.1:130178-151043 GCA_009831015.1 Picea engelmannii | reverse complement strand
ACCCAAAATATCCCAACTATCATCACCCAGGAACAAAATGAGGCTCTCATGACACCAATAACGCAAGAAGAAGTGGATAAAGCTATTCATAACATGCCCATAGGCAAGCCTCCAAGCCTATATGGCTTCACCATAGACTTCTTCCATTCCTGTTGGCCAATTCTAAGGAAATTAGTGTGGCAGCTGGTGGAGGAATCACACAGCTTAGGCAAAGTTCTTCCAACTCTAAATGCCACTTTCCTCACCCTTATACCCAAAGATGAAAGAGTAACATATCCAAAGAACTTTTGACCCATAGCACTCTCCATTGTGATCAATACAATCATCTCCAAGGTCATAGCTATAATACTCAAGTCTATACTCCCCTTCATCATTTCCAACGAGCAATCAGGATACATTGAAGGAAGGAAAATCATGGATAGCATCATCCTTGTCCATGAAATCATTCACTCGCTCAAGAGCACCCATACTCCGGGTATGCTTCTAAAACTTGGCCTTTCAAAATATTTTGACAAATTAAGATGGCAGTACATGGAAGATCTTTTATTGGATTTTGGTTTCAGTAAGGATTGGATCTATTGGATAATGAACCTCATTTTCTCAACCTTTTTCTCAATCCCTGTCAATGGAGTCTCCTCTCAACCCTTCTCCCCCACAAGAGGAATAAGGCAAGGTGACCCTCTCTCCCCGTTCACTTGTTTCATTATGGAAGAAGGCCTAGGATGCTACATCAAGGCTTCTATCCAAAATGGCTCCCTCCAAGGCCTCCCTCTTCACGGGTTATAACTGGTAGCCTCCCATAGTCAATTTGTTGATTACACACTGCTAATGAACAACCCCACTTTGCAAGAGGAAAAAAAACTAAATTCCAACCTCTCTGATTTTCAATGAAGCCTTTGGCACCACCTTTAATCTGTCCAATTCACACCTTTTATTTTTTAATACTCCAGAAGCAATCCAACATAACCTTTCTCAAATTTTGAGCACTCTTGTTTGCACTCTTCCCTCTTGCTATCTGGGACTCCCTCTCTCTAACTCAGCAACCAAAAATATCTTCTGGGACTCTCTCCTACTCTCCATCTCTAACCATATCAACAACTGGACCTTTCTTTCCATCAACCTTCCTACCAGAACCGTTCTCTTAAAGTCAGTTCTTCAAGCCATCCATGCTTACCTATTCTTTTCCCTAGATTACCCACCTTCCGTATTAAAGAAAATAAGAAATATGAAAGGAAAAATTCTATGGAATGGACATAATCTAGACAAAACATTGGCCCTAGTCAACTGGGACAAGGTTTTTAAGCCCAAATATTTAGGTGGATTGGGCCTCCATGACCCTAGAAAATTTAATAGCACCATGGGAGCAAGAATTTGGTGGAGATGGCTCAAAACTCCAGCAGAGATCTGGGCCAAACTATGGAAATGAAAATATGCCCCCAACACACATCAAATCCATTTGATAAGAATATAGGAGAAAATTCAAGGCTTCAACATCTGGAACAGGGCTTGGAAAAATCGGCCACTCATTCAGGATCATGCCTTCTGGGAAGTTCACAACATCCATAATGCACTATTCTGGATGAATTAATTGCAGCAAATGCCACCCCTACAATTGGAAGAAAATATTCAATCCTATACAAATCACATACAAGATTTGGCTTGTTGGCCCTTGGGTATGGAAATAAATGAAGATCAAGGAAGAAAAGGAAAAATGCAAACTGTGCGGAAGACACAGTGACTGTTACTGGGTCAAAGTGAGCAAAATAGTAGAAAATACAGAGCGAAGTAAAAGGAAGCAATTCGTTGAACAAGGATATTGAGGACGATAGATCAGCGAGAAAGAAGGATCGTGGACAACTCAGCAAGCGGAAAAATCCATCATTGGATGATTTGGAGCACCGCACGAGAAGGAAGGAAAGACAGGTTGGCGAAGCCCTGAAAACATAGGTCAAGTTGACCTAGGGTTTTAGACACCTAGGGTTTTGGTATCTAGGGTTTTGACACCTAGGTTTTGGCCTAAGGATGTTGGTGAGCTATTCTAATGTATAGATAAAGGCCTAAAGGACCTGGGTTGGGTTGTTGTTGGTGTCGAGTTGATGTTATTATTGTGTTTTTGTCTTTGTCATTGTGTGATCAAGTCGGTAATATTAAGTGAGAGAGAAGTGTTGAGTACGAGAGCCTTCTGTATTGTAAGATCTTCAGCTAGGTGTGAATATCAACCCTTTAGTTGGGTGCACAGGGAGGGAAGAGATAACAAGGAGAAGAGAGAAGATATGTTGGCTAAGAGCACATAAAAGAACTGTATGCTTCATCTTAAAAAATTATAAAGCATAGTTCTGTGGACGTAGCCCTAGAGATAGGGTGAACCACGTATATATTGTGTCGTATGTGTGATTGGTGTTCTGTTATTTGTTATTGGTATACTGCTATTGCATTATTGTGTTAGATCTAATATATATATCTTACGTAGTAGATCTTAGGAAGATAAAGAATACTAGATTGTTATGTGTTGATCACTTTGAATCCATTTACATTCTTTGTGGTTGTAGACATCTCTATCCTGCAACCCCCACATAGATTCTTTAGGTGAGACTGCATCTCCCTCGCAGGTGTTGACGAAAGGGTCGGTATCTAGGGCTTGTTGGTGTTCTCTTGGAGTTGAACCCTGGGTCTTCCCCTGTGCCAATAGATGGTTCTATTGCTAGGGATGTAATCTTCTTGAGGGAATGTCAAGGTGGTTTCCATCAAAGACAGAGATTCAAAAGTGGATAGAGGATCAAGAAAAGGACTTCACTGAATCCTAGAATAACAACCCTAATTTGAGTATAGAGGATTGGTTAGTAAGATATATCTTTACCGATATACACAAGATTTTCTTTGGAGGAATCCATCAGAAGCTATATGAGTGGTTAGCTAGGTTAGAATATACCTAGTTTGAGATCATATCTAGACCCCCTGTGGTTTGGACATCAACGATGATCCATAAGGTTAAGAGAGTTGATAATGTCGTGTCATGAGTAGTAGATCACTGGTTTGATAGTACCATTGGAGGGTAGATCACTGAGTTTGTTGTTGATAGAGTAGAGTCATATAAACAAGCCGAGAGATATTTATCCAAGGGACCTAGAGGAAACTTTTTACATTTTCTGAAGTTGAGGATCAAGATGTTATTGCATGAGAAGAACATATTGAAGATAAAGTAGATTGGTCGGATCTGGAAAAGCTAATGCTCAAGGATTCAGACAGCGATAGTGACACAGAGGCTGGACATATGCATAGTGGGAGAGTGTTCAGAGAAGTCCATATTGTGAATATGTTCAAGAAGAAATACGGGGACGAGGGTTTCTACAGTGGAGAAGAGGTATATCTGAAGGATGAAGAGCATTCAAAACCCACTGGGATAGAGGAAGGGAAAGTTGAAGAACCTCACTCGGAAGAGCTAGAAACTTTAGTAACTGTGCAGACTACTGAAGAAAGTACTATTATCCCTCATTTTGATTCAGTAACATTAAGAAATTAGAGTAATCCAAGCCAACAAAGAATTCAGAGAACTATCACTAGTATTCCACCACATACTCAGTGGAGAACCCTAGGAAGATCTATGGAATATGAGATGAGGCTCTCTCTTTTTAGGGGAGATAGGTTTAAAAATCCTAATCAACATTGGTTCCTATGTGAAGCTATATGGAATATTAAAAATGTCACTGATGAAGATGTTAAAAGAGCCCATTTTAGTACTACCCTAAGGGATCGCGCACTGAGCTGGTACATGAAGCTTGTCCAAGGACTTGCACAACCTAAGTTGTTGAATCTGATCAAGAATGTGTTGATTGTAGAGTACAAGAAACCCAAATCATAATCACAATGTATTACAGAGCTGAAAGAGATCAAGCAGAAGGTCATAGAACTTGTTTGGAAATTCGATCAAGGATTCAAGACCTTAACAGTTCAATTGACTTTTCAGATCCCAGATGAGTAGAATAAAGAATGGTTCATTGTTGCCCTCTTACCACACATCAGAGTTCCTATAATGCAACAGAATATTGTTTCACAGTATAAGGCGCTAGAGATCTCCATGAAGATAGAATCATCCCCTATTGGAGAATCCAGTTTAAGTATGAGTCAAATCTTCAGCTAGCTAACTAGTTTGTCTCTACAGGTCAAAGATATGAAAAAATACAAGGGAAAATATAAAAGAGAAGACGTATGGTGTGTCAGATCAAGAGGCCATGACAAGGAACAATGTCCCCTATTCCATGAATACTTGGCCTCTTGAGCTCTGATCCCTTTGAAGCAAGTCACCTTACCCTAGTGCGAGGTATGCATAAATAGGCATCGCCCCAGTGAGTGCTATTACATGCAAAAGTATGTTCAGACACCCAAAAATTTGTATTGCACATTTTGTAATTCTGTGGGACATGATGATAGGGATTGTAGGGATTACGATCTCATGCATGAAAGGTCAAGAGGCATATACAAAATTCAAGGTGAAGTACAACAATATGGAAACACTACACAATATAACTCCCCTGGGAGAGGAAACTTCAATCCTTGTGGTGGATTCAGAGGAAGAGGATGAGGAGGAGGTATGGGTCGAGGCTGAGGATAGATAATCTATTATAACTTCACACAACCAGGACACCTAGCAAGGGACTATCAGAATCCTTATACCACTTGCAGCTATTGCAACTCCTTCAAGCATGTTATCAAGGAATGCCAACATTGTTGGCTAAGCTTCAAGAAAGATGAGTACCTTAGTAGAACCTAAAATTGAAACTGATATACACTGAACCTCACGGAGAATAACCTAGAGTCGTCGTTATCACTAGAGGAGGCATTGTTACAAGAGAAGACAGAATGACCCAAGGAAAGACTACAAAAGACTCAGGGGTCAGAAAAGTTATAGAGAAGACCCATACTTTTGATGCAAAGAAGGAAAGACAAATATTTCAGGAGGAAACAAAAGATTTGAAATAAGACCAAGTCTCTTCATGAAAGACATGCCCAGAAGTTATAGAATATGGAATGCCTCTGGAATTCGATCAGTCTTCTTCACCAAAAGAAGGAAAAGAGGTAAGCAAGCTCATGGAATTTTTATTTACTTGAATCAAGTTGATTCAATATGAGAGCATTGTGAAAGAGCTACAAAATTTAATTAGATAGTATGATATAGGAAAGATAGACCGCTTGTTGAATATGGTAGTACACCAAATCACTAAAAAGAGGAGGAAAAATAAGGAACTACACTTGAATGCTCAGATTGGAGAGTATGATATAGACTATGTGGTCCTCAACTTAGGGTCAGAGGCCAATGTCATGACGAAGCAAACCTGGGAACTGATGGGAAAACTGAAGTTGATCTATTCCCCTATTAGGCTTAGGATGGCTAATTAGCAGGTAGTAAGCCCCTTTGGCAGATTGGAACATGTCCTGGTGGACATCGATGGAGTAAGAACGTTTGCAGACTTTCAGGTAATTGAGATAGCTGATGATAGCTTCCCTTACCCTGCATTGTTAGTAATTGATTGGGCTTTCAATAATTCCACTATGGTTGATTAAAAGAAAAGACATATGATGTTTGAAATAGATGGCCTTAGGTTCATTGCACCTTTAAATCGAGATGAAGGTCAGTGATCACATAACCTATCAGAGAAGAAGATCGTGCATATGAACTGGAAAATATATACAAATTAATAGCCAAACAATAGGATTACATTAATCCTAAGGCCGATGGAAACCTAAGACGACGAAGTGACAACGCATGTTCATCAGATTCAAACGAAAAACTGGAGAACTGGCAAAAAAAATATATATGAAGTATCTACAATATATGAATCGGGATACCATCAGATCCAGATTGTAGGGGAAGATCACCATAAGACCACATTTGCAAAAAAATGGGGATCCTACCAGTATACAGTGATGCCATTTGGATTGAATAATGCCCCAACCATCTTTTCTAGGGTGGTGGTCTAACCATTCAAGGAGTTTCTGCATAATTTTCTAGAAGCATATTTTGATGATTGGATTGTTTTTAGTTTATTAAAAAATCATATTGAATGTCTAAGGCTATTGTTGGTAAAATGCAGGCAGTGTCAAATTTCCTTGAATCTAAAGAAATGCATCTTCTTCTCACCATTTGGAGTGTTGCTAGGTCATATTGTATGCAAGCAGGGATTGTTGGTCGATCCATCTAAAATTTCCATTATAGTTGATCTACCCCCTCCTACTTTAGTCAAACAATTGTGCACTACATTGGGACATATTGGATACTACAAGAAGTTCATTAAAGGATATGCCCATACTACAACACCCATACTACAGCACCCATTAAAGAATATTACTGTGCCTATTTTGGTTTTACCAGATTGGTGCAAGGAGTTTCATGTGCATGTCAATGCATCTTTAATTGCCTTAGGAGCAGTGTTAGCATAACCTAGGAAAGGATATATTGACCATATGTTATCCTTTGCTAGAAGGAATCTATCAATTGCTGAGATAAGAGGGGTTAGCCATGGTGTATGCGCTGCAAAAATTTTGCCACTACTTGTTGGGAGGACACTTTAAAAATTTTATTGATCATTCCATGCTGAAATACCTAGTCAACAAGCCAGTGTTGGGGGGGAGAATATGCATATGGATTTTTCTATTTCAGGAATATGACTTTGAGATCATAGTAAATCCAGGAAGAATGAACAAAGGCCCTAATCACTTGTCAAGGTTAGAACATGGAGAATATCCTACTAGTTTGGATGATTCACTACCAGATGCATAGCTATTGGCCATTAGAAAGATTGATGACCAATTTTCAAAGATAGTCCAATTCATGTCAACATGAATGGCACCTAGTGATTATACAATTCCACAAAAGAAACAACTAGTAGTGTGCGCTTCATAATTTTCACTTATAGCTCGACAACTATACAAGATGGGACCTGATGAGATACTGAGAAAGTGTGTTATGGAGGCAGAGCAACCATTGATCCTCGCAGAATCTCATGAAGGCATCATAGGAGGACATTACGCAAGAAAAGAAGCTGCGCATAAGTTTTTTAGAGTTGGCCTTTGGTGGCCTACCCTATACAGAGATGATAAAGACTATTACAGAGCCTACAATGTATGCGAAAGAGTTGGGAAAATATATAGAAGATATGAAATTCCATTAGCACCATAGCTGACCCTACAAGAATTTGAGAAATGGACAATTGACTTTGCGGCACCTATAAACCCACCAGGAAAGCACACAGGAGCAAGGTACATAATCACTGCGATAGAGTACTTGACCAGATGGGCCTAAGCAAGAGCAGTTAAGGACTGTAGTGCAACTAAAACTACGTGCTTCATATTTGATGACATCATAACTAGGTTTGGATGCCCAAAGATCATTATGAGGGATCAAGGCACATATTTCATAAACAAAACAGTTGAAGCCCTGACTGAGGAATTTGTAGTCCATCACCAGAAGAGCATGCCTTACCATCCACAAGAAAATGGGACAGTGGAAGCATTCAACAAGATCTTGGAGACAATGCTGATGAAGATTTGTAGTGTGAATAGGGATGACTGGGATTTAAGAGTACCAATAGTACCATGGTCCTATAGAACCACTTGCAAGAAGCTAACAATGCAGACCCCTTTTAAGTTGGTGTATGGTCTTGAAGTCATTGTCCTAATAGAATATTTGGTACCAAGCCTAAGAATTGTTTCCTTCACAGATATGGATGACACTAGCGCTTTTCAAGAAAGGCTTGCACAGTTGGTCGAACTAGAAGAAGATAGATTTATTGTGGGATTCCATCATCAAGTACAAAAATAAAGAGAGAAGGCATATCATGATAGGAACATCAAGATAAAGGCATTTAAACAAGGTGATCTAGTATTGGTATATGACAGTGAGTTCATAAAACATCCTGGGAAGTTCATAATGCATTGGCTTGGGCCATATGAATTCGCTTATGTTATAGAAGGAGGAGTTGCACATTTGAAGGCTTTGAAGGAATATTGGAAGGAAGGATTAGTGAATGGGAGCCAATTGAAATTGTATTATGACAACCAAATACCCCACAACTCTAAGTAAAAGAATAAGGAAAAGGTTCTAGGTACTAGGTGCAGTTGAAACTAGGTACTAGACATAGAAAATACAATCTGCAAAAGGAAGGTGACGAGGCATAAAGTAGAAAGAAGAGGCTACACTGTGCAATCTGAAGTCGAAGTAAAATAGAAAGGTCAGATCTGAAGTGCCCCGGGATGATTCACGGGTGAGTGTTGGGGGCCTGTTGGCCCTTGGGTATGGAAATAAGAGAAGATCAAGGAAGAAAAGGCAAAAAGCGAACTACGCGGAAGACACAATGATTGTTACTGGGTCAAAGTGATAAAAAGAGAAAAAAAGATGGAGATAAGTAAGAGGAAGCAATTAATTGAACAAGGAGATCGAGGATGACAGATCAACAATAAAGAAGGATCGTGGACAACTCATCAAGAAGAAAAATACATCGTTGGATGCTTTGTAGCATTGTACGAGAAGGAATGAAAGACAGGATGGAAACACCTTGAAAACACAAGTCAAGTTTACTTAGGGTTTTGGTATCTAGGGTTTTGACACCTAGTTTTCGACCTAAGGATGTCGGCGAGCTATTGTAATTTATAAATAAAGTCCTAAAGGACCTAGGTTGGGTTGTTGTTGGTGTCGAGTTGATGTTATGATTGTGTTGTTGTCTTTATCATTGTTTGATCGAGTGGGTAATATTGAGTGAGAGAGAAGTGTTGAATATGAGAGCCATTTGTATTGTAATATCTTTATCTAGGTGCAAAGATCAACCCTGCAGCTGGGTGCACAGGCAAGGAAGAGATAGTGAGGAGAAGAGAGAAGATTTGTTGGCTAAGAGCACAGACAAGAACTGTATGCTTCATCTTAATATATTATAAATAACAGTTTTGTGGACGTAGCCCTAATGAGAGGGTGAACCACATATATCGTGTGTCGTATGTGTGATTGGTGTTTTGTTCTTTATTATTGGTATAGTGCTATTGCATTACTGTGTTAGATTTGATAGATATATCTTGTGTAATAGATAATAGGAAGATAAAGAATACTATATTGTTGTGTGTGGATTAGTTTGAATCCACTTTACATTCCTTATGGTTGTAGACATCTCTATCCTACAACGCCCACATAGCTGCTTCGAGTGATATTGCATCTGCCTCGTAGGTGTTTCCGAAAGGGCCAATAGCTAGGACTTGTTGGTGATCTCTTGGAGATGAACCCTGGGTATTCCCTTGTGCAAACATGGCTACTCTCAAAGTGGCATATCTATGGAAAAATACCCCTAGTAACTCTCCCTGGCGCAACTAGAAATCAACCCTATCAGGAACTCCAAGTTGCATTGGACTATGGCCTGCATCATTGGAAACAAGCAACATCTCAAAGGAGAATCCAGAAAAGAATAGATCAAGAAATTCTTAGATGGGGATACACACCTCATGGTATCTTCACTCTCAAAGAAGGATACACTCTATAGGAAAAATTCCAAAATCATCAAAAGGACAACATCTGGATTAACATTTGGAAATCAAAACTCTGGCCCAAAATCTCTACTTTCCTCTGGCTTCTTCTACAGAACAAGATATTAACTTGGGACAATATTTAAAGACGAGGCTTCATTGACCCCTCAATTTTCCTTCTCTTCCATATCCAAGAAGAAACCATGGAGCACCTCCTAAACAGATCCCCACTCAGCGAGGACATATGGAACCAAGCCTCTCAGCTCATGAGAAGAACCAAACGAGATAAGAAAAAAATCACAAGAATAATTAGGGATTGGGGCTCCGGTTCCTTCAAAATTCCTATCCTAAACAAAAACTGGAAACTATTACCCGACTTCATAGTTTGGAAACTATGGAAAGAGAGGAACATAAGAATATTTCACTCACATCACTCTCCCCCCACCCTCCTCTGGAAGACTGTCCTCTCTCACATCCAGGAAACTCTTCATCTTCATCTATGGAACTAGAAAGATTTCCCCACTGAACCGAGTGAGCTATTTCTCCTTAAGTCTTGGGGCTTATTATTTTCTCACTCCATCCCTCCTCAGGAGCCCTACCTTTTTTCAAAAACCCTCTATCCCTCCAAGTGGTCCCCCCCCCTCGCCTGGCTTCCATAAAGTCAACTTTGATGGAGCTTCAAAAGGAAATCCAGGGTGATCTAGCTATGGAGTGGTCATAAGAAATAGCTCGGGCCAAATCCAAAGCATCACTGCAGAAAATCTTGGATGTGACACCAACAATTCAACAGAAATTTGGGTTCTTCTCAAAGGAGTGCAAATGGATTTAGATCAAAACCTAACTTGTCTGATCGTTGAAGGAGAATCCAAAATCATAATCAACTTGGTTACAAAAATACTGAATGGAAGATATCTAGGGAAAATCACTCCCATTTGGTGCCTCCTAGGCCCTCTTTATAGCTTCCAGACACTTCTTAGACCTTCTCTAACTATTACCCCTTCACACATTCGACGAAGTGTGAAAAAAGTTGCAGAAAAACTCACCAATGCAGGAGTTGACTCAATGCAATAGATCATTTTCCATAAATCTAAGCAGTCACAAAGCTCACCCCTCTAGCGCCAATGCAAATAGCTTGCCCAGTTGGATGGCTCTAACCTGCACAAGGTGACATCCTCGATCACTCAATAATTCTTCCAAGTTAGAAATGATCAGAAGCTCAGGAGAGAGGGTGCCCATAAACAATAGCACAGATGATAAGCAACTGATACCGAATTTAGGGAATGCAACTTTCAGGAGTCCAACGCATGGTGGGAGTTGTGTTCTAGAGTCACCAAGTTATGATAAGAGAAAGCACAAAAAATGGAGGAGAATCAAGACCATTGGTTCTATAGGCACTCAGGATTGTCAATCTGGGCCCACTGTTCTTATGCGAGAATCTTTCGAGACTTCGGCTATCGGGAGTCCAGAGCACGGAGGAATCTATCCTCCAAAGTTGCGAACTCGTGATATGCGAAGTCATGAAAAAAGTGAGAGAATATGGACTGTTGACTATACGGGTACTCAACACCATCGATCTGGGCCCACTTTTCCGAGGCGAAGAGATTTTTGGACATCGGTTATAAAAAATATAGAGCATGGAAGCAGCTATCCTCCAAAGTCGCACAATTGTGATACACGAAGTCATGAAAAAAGGGAGAGAATATGGACCGTTGGCTATATAGGTATTCAAAACCATCGATCTGGGCCCATTGTTCCGATGCGAGAAGGTTTCAGGACTTCAGCTATCGGGAGTCCAGATTATGGAGGAAAAAATACTCCAAGATTGCAAAATCGCGATACGCGAAGTCTTGAAAAAAGTGAAAACCATGAAAAGCATTGTAATCTAGTTACCAACAACTCCACCTTTTGTTGTTAGCTCTGTGTATGTTAATAGACTACAGGTCTTTGTAAGCTTTTAGTTGGTATAAATATAAGGCTCCACCTTCATTTACAAAAAAAAAACATAACATCAAATTATATATATATATATATATATATATATATATATATATATATATATATATTGATGCAGAAGAATTGCCATCAACATTAAAGAGGCTAGGTGGAGGACAACTCAACACCCATCGAGCAGATTTGAAGTTGTTTTGAATTCCAAGGAGGAGCGTATTTTTCTGTTTTGAAATGATTGTAATTTAAAGATATAAAATATTTTGAGGAAAGAACCATCACATAAGGTCTCCAAGGATTGTAATTGTTTTAATTAGGAGATAAGGTTCTACAAATATTGAGTATCGACTCATATCTAAATGTAATCACCAATCAATGTAATAGTCCTTAGTATATGAATGAATCAACTGTGATAGGATAGAACTAAGGTATTCTGGAGGGAAGTCTTGAGAAGCTGATGTAGGAGCATCGCCAACACATCAAGCGAGCCAGCGCGGAAGCGGAAGACAGCTGGATAAGCCAACACTAAATTTTTGAAAACACTTTAGGATTGTTGCGCAAATATTTAATAAAGTCATTTATGAAGGAGGCACACTTGTGTATTGTAATGGACCTTGAGCAGATATCTCTCGTCCTTTAGTAGAGCAAGAGCAAGCAGAGAGCTGTGTAAGAACACCCATGTCCAGACATTTGAATTAATAGAAGAGTTCTGATTCAAATTCATGGTTTTGTGTTGTTCTCTGTGTATTTGATGTTTATATGCTCATGAATGTTTTCTTCCTATAATACATTTGCTTTTATATGTTTTGTATCTGATTTCATGGTTGAATTGATGTCTGAGAGGGAGATGGAATGAGTTTCAATTGTTTCTCTAATTGAGACAGAGGATTCTTGCAAGGAGTGCAGTCGAATTGTCCACAAGGAGTGCGTTGACAGAAGGGTTCGATTAGAGATAGATTTTATTTTCATTTCCTCAAAGGTGCAGTTGGGCATAGGAGTCATGCGAGGAGTGCATAGGCCAAGAGAAAATCTCAAGTTTGCAAAATTGAGTAAGGAACTGAAAGACTGCTGCTGCAGGAGTGCGCAGAGTCGAGAGACTTCAACACTTAGACGTCCTTGAAGGTTTTCTGCAAGAAGTGCGTGCAAGAAGTTTTCTGAAGGGCTGGAGAGTCGTGAAGAAGCTCAAGAGGAATAAAACCTGGGATACTCACCGAGGGGAGCACAAGGAGTTGGTGCCTTGAAATCTTGCAAGAAGCGTCGTAGTTTTGCAAGCGGGTGGGAAAGTTCTGTAGAAGAACACTTAGTCATTTCGCAGAATTTCACTAGGAGAAAAGGATGGTCGAGATTCCCCAAAAGAATTAGCGAATCACCGTGAGTCGTTAGATCTCGCGGAGGTGCAAGGGGTTAACGGCGAGAACGTCCGAAGGTTTAAATCTTAGGAGGGGCAGAGCTATCAATCCCGAGTCATAAGGACCATTAGATCTACACGTGGTATCGTGTATCGGGGATTCACGAGTCGAAGCTCCAAAGTTGTTGCAACAAGAATTATGATATCGCGATCCGCGATATCCCAACAAGTCCTGAACCATTCATTATTGAGGACGCGTGTCAAGATATCCAAGGAAGTCGGGGTTAGGAGAATCGAGGGTTTCGAGAACAGAGAAATCTTGCCGCTTGGAATCGCGATACGCGATATCATGACGGGAGAGTTGCATGGGACCACAAGACTCAGAGTGGAGGACAGGTGGCACAGTATCGGGGATCGGGAAAAGGAAAGTCCCGAATCCATTGACATTAGGGTTCATGATCCCATGAACTCCGAAGTCCCGAGAAGGTGACGGGACCATTGGATAGTCAACCTACACACGCATCGGAGTATCGACACATCGGGCTTCGAAGTTTAGGAATTCCATTTGTTGACGTAGAGAGTAGCGATTTCCCGATAGGGAAAACTCTGATAGAAAAGGAAAAAGTCAACGTTGACTCGTGTCAAAGTTTGGGGAATCGTGAGGCACAAAACACGCGACCATAGGATTCGCGAAATCACGAAGTCCGATTTCCCGAGCATTAAGGGAGATCTTTTGAAGAGTTGTTGTGGGTAAGGAAATTTCCCGATAGGGAATTAGAGGAACATTTGAGTTCTTCGGGCCAAGGGAAGAGAATATCCTGTGAAGCAGGCGTGCCAGTGAGGGCGCGGTTGCGTTAGGTTTGGTATCAGAGCCCAAAAATACTCTTTGCTTTCTGTAGCAGAGAAGAAGAAGAGATTCGCCATGCCGCCGAGGAGAGAGAGACAGTCACCTGATCCAGAGGATAGGGAGGTGCGAAGAAGAGGTAGGCAGGTAACTAATCCAGAAATGGAGAGACAGATGAGTGATATCCGAGTAAGACTTGAGGACATGGAGACAGTGCAAAGATGCACAGCTACTGCAGGGGATCTCAGTGATTCCGATAGTGAGATAGAGGCTGAACGCGAGGAGGAAGTTGCAGTTGAAGATGAAGAAAATGAACGCCTAATCAAAGCTATTGCCAGGATGGGTGCAAAGTCGAAGATGGACATCCCAATCTATGAGGGAAGTCTGGACGTAGAAGAGCTTTTGGATTGGATTAGAGCGCTTGACACCTACTTTGATTATGAAAATGTTGAAGAAGATAAGAAGGTCAGACATGTTGTCACACACCTGAAAGGACATGAAGCATTATGGTGGGATGAGCTACAAGTAGATTGACGCTACAAAGGCAAGCAGAAGATTAAGAGTTGGGATCGAATGATTGAAAAGATGAAGGCAAATTTCATCCCAAGAGACTATCAAATTACTTTTTTCAAGAGGATGCAGAACCTAAGACAGAAGCTGATGACAGTGAAAGAATACACGGAGGAATTCTATCGACTGAACATCAGAGAAGGTCATCAAGAGAGAGATGATGAGAAAGTTGCTAGATATCTGAATGGTCTAAGATACGACATTCAGGATGAATTGAGCATGGTAACCATCAGGATAGTGGAGGATTCTTATCAGATGGCTCTAAAAGAAGAAGAGAAGTTGAGTCATAAGTAGAGTCAGAAGGGCCGAGGCAAAAGCCAGCCCAAGACAAGTACCAAAAGCCCAAGGAGGAATGGAAGAAACCTCAGGGTAAGATTGAGAGAGGTGGAACCTCACAGCGAGGACCATATGTTGAACAGAGAGGGCAGCATATAGAGCAGAGCGACGGATATGCTGACAACAACACTTTTCCTCGTACCATAGGTAGAGGTAAAGGAAGAGGTGGAGTAATCACATGCTTCACATGTGGAAATAATGGGCACAAGTCTTACGAGTGTCCAGAGAAAAAGAAGGACATTGGAGAAGCTCACATCACTGAAGCGTAGAGGTAGGATGTTGAGGCTGAAGACGTAGAAGGCAGAAGATCACTTATGATGCGAAAAGTTCTTCTAACACCTGAAAAAGAGATGGAAAGTTCAATCCAAAGGACCATAATTTTCAGGACGGCTTGCAAGACCAAGGATAGGGTGTGAAAATTTATCATGGACAGTGGTAGCACGGATAATATCATATCTACAGAGATGGTAGAGAAGCTGGAGCTGGAGACGACTGATCATCCGAGCCCATACAGAGTTTTATGGCTACAGAAGGGACACCAGGTAACTATTACTAAACAATGCTTGGTTGAATTCAAAATAGGAGGATACAATGATAAGATTTTATGTGATTTTATTCCCATGGATGTATGTCATTTATTGTTGGGTAGACTGTGGAAATATGACAGAAATGTGATTCATGATGGGAGAATGAACACATATACCCTGGAGAAGAATGGGAGAACTCATATGTTGCTTCCGATAAAAGATAAAGAGGTGAATATGGAAGTAAGCAACACCGTACTTCTCATGAGTGGGAAGGAACTTCTTATGGAGGTGAAGAAGAAAGAAGATCCACAATTCTTTGTGGTCAGAAAACCAAGAATTGTTCTGACTAGCACAAGAGTGGATGATCTACCAGATGAGATTCAGGAACTGCTGGAAGAGTTCACTGACATTGTGGTGGACGAATTACCTCATTCGTTGCCACCGATTAGGAGTGTGATTCATCATATAGACCTCATACCAGGGGCTAGTTTTCCGAACAAAGCCGCATACAGTTTGACGCCGCAAGAAAATGAGGAGGTTAAAAGGAAGGTCCAAGAGTTGTTGGACAAAGGATTGGTTAGGGAAAGTTTGAGCCCATGTGTTGTTCCGACAATACTCAGTATGAAGAAGGATGGAGGTTGGAGAATGTGTACTGATTCTAGAACAATCAATAAGATAACCATCAGGTACAGGTTTCCATTTCCGAGGATGGATGATCTGATGGATTGCCTGAGTGGGGAAAAATATTTTTCAAAGATTGATTTGAAGAGCGGATACCACTAGATTTGCATGAGGGAAGGCGATGAATGGAAGACAACCTTAAAAACCAATGAAGGACTGTATGAATGGCTTGTTATGTCATTTGGCTTAACAAATGAACCAAGTACCTTTATGAGGTTAATGAATGAAGTCCTGAGGGAATTCATCGGGAAGTTCGTCATTGTGTATTTGGATGACATATTGATTTACAGTAAATCAGAGGCAGAGCACTTGAAGCATTTGACTATAGTAATGAAGAAGATACAACAGGAGAGGTTGTTGATAAATATGAAGAAGTCCTCATTCATGAAGACAAAGATCATTTACTTGGGGTTTGTTATTTCGGAAAATGAGTTGAGGATGGATCCGGATAAAGTGGAGGCAATTAAAAATTGGCCATCACCGAGAAATATTTTCGAGGTGAGAAGTTTTAATGGTTTGGATAGTTTCTACTGAAAGTTCATCAGGAATTTCAGTGGAATTAGCGCAGTGATGATGGATACAGTGAATAAGAAGCATAAGTCTTTTCACTGGACAACAGAGGCTGAGAAGAGCTTCAATCTGTTGAAGCGGAATATCACGGAACAACCAGTTCTGGTGTTGTCGGATTTCCTAAAGACATTTCAGGTGAAATGTGATGCAAGTGGGTTTGCTATAGGAGCGGTCCTGACTCAAGACGACAGACCAATTGCATATTTCAGTGAGAAGATGAATGAGTCAAAGGTGAAATACTCCACGTATGATAAATAATTTTATGCTATCATACAGGCACTGAAGAAATGGAGGCATTACTTGATTCCAAAGGAATTTGTATTGTACAATGATAATCATGCATTACAGTTTGTGACTCAATAGGAGAAGTTGAATCAGAAACATGAAAAATGGGTAGAGTATATGCAGAATTTCACATTTTTGATTAAGCATATTTCTGGTACTGCTAACAAAGTGGCTAATGCTTTGAGCAGGAAGTGTTTGTTGTTGCAGGAGTTCCGAGTCAAAACATTGGGTTTTGAAAATATCAGGGACATGTACGCAGGAGATGAAGATTTTGCAGAAGTGTATGAAGCAGCTGAGAATCCAGTTCTCAGAGACAGGAGTCCTTGGATGGACTACATGATCCAGGAAGGATTTTTGTTTAGAGGCAATCAACTGTGTATTCCAAATTTCTCCATGAGGGAGAATCTGTTAAAGGAGAAACACAGTGGTGGATTGGCAGGACATTTTGGCCATGATAAAACATTCGCGAAGCTGAATGAGTCATATTTTTGGCCAGGTATGCGAGAATATGTCAAGAGGTTCGTTGAAAGATGCATATTTTGCCATCATTCGAAGGGGAGGAAGAAGAATGCAGGTTTCTACCAGCCATTTCCCATACCAGAGGAGCCATGGGAGGCGATAAGCATGGATTTTGTATTGGGATTGCCAAGGATGCAAAGAGGATTCGATTCAGTCTTTGTTGTAGTGGATAGGTTTTCTAAGATGGCACACTTCATCCCATGCCAGAAGACTAGTGATGCGACACACATCGCAAATCTGTTCTTCAAAGAGATCATTCGACTTCATGGATTGTCGAAAAGTATAGTTTCGGATAGGGACACCAAATTCATAGGGAATTTCTGGAGGACACTATGGAAGAAGCTGGGGACTAACTTGATGTTTAGTTCTGCCTATCATCCACAGATGGATGGGCAAACATAAGTGGTGAACAGAAGTCTGGGAGACTTTCTGAGGAGCTTGGTGATAGAGCACCACAACCAGTGGGACAATATATTACCACAGGCGGAGTTCATATATAATGACTCAGTGAATCAGAGCACAGGAAAAAGTACATTTTAGGTTGTCTATGGGATGCATCCGAGAGGAGTTTCTGAACTGAGGGATTCAGAATAGACTGCTACTAGCAGCGCTAGTGCAGAAGAGTTTGCTGAGGCGATGAAAGAACTTCACAGCAGGGTGAAGGAGTGGTTGTTGGAATCGAGTCAGGAATATAAACACAGAGCAGACTAGCAGAAGAGACAACTTTAGTTTGAGGTTGGTGATATGGTTCTCGCACACTTGAGGAAAGAAAGGTTCCCAAGGGGAACATACAACAAACTGAAAATAAAGAAAATCGGGCCATGCAGGGTCTTGAGAAAATTCGGGGAAAATGCTTATGAGATCGAGTTACCAGATGGGGTCGGGATATCTCCGATATTCAATATTGCAGATTTATACCCATATAGGGCTGGAGAAGTAGAGACTGGAACTGAAAATCCAGTGATCCAGTGGATGAAACAATTTCCAGTTGCAGAGAAGCCACAGATGGAATGCATACTGGACAAGAGAGTGGGTAAGAAGACCAGAAGGAACGAATACTATGAGTATCTGGTCAAATGGAAGGGCCACCCAGTGGAAGATGCCAGCTGGGAGAGAGAAGCAGTGATACAGAAGCATGGACAGACTGTGCAACAGCTCATGGATAGGATCCCATGAAATTTTTCAAGCCGAGGAGTATGATGCAGGAGCATCGCCAACACATCAAGCGAGCCAGTGTGGAAGCGGAAGACAACTGGATAAGCCAACACTAAATTTTTGAAAACACTTTGGGATTGTTGCGCAAATCTTTAATTAAGTCATTTATGAAGGAGGCACACTTGTGTATTGTAATGGGCCTTGAGTGGAAAGCTCTCGTCCTTTAGTAGATAGACGACGTTTAATATAATTAATGTTGGTAGATAGGATTTTAATTGATAGATTAGACAGTTTCAAAAGACAGAGGGAAAACGGATATAGACACCCTCATTGTATCATTGTATTATTATAAATCCAGGAAGAGAAAGAGCAAGCAGAGAGCTGTGTAAGAACACCCGTGTACAGACATTTGAATTAATAGAAGAGTTCTGATTCAAATTTATGGTTTTGTGTTGTTCTCTGTGTATTTGATATTTATATGCTCATGAATGTTTTCTTCCTGTCATACATTTTCTTGTATATGCTATGTATGTGATTTCATGGTTGAATTGAAGTCTGAGAGGGAGATGGAATGAGTTTCAATTGTTTCTCTAATTGAGCCAGAGGATTCCTGCAAGGAGTGCAGTCGAATTTTCTGCAAGGAGTGAGTTGACAGAAGGGTTCGATTAGGGATAGATTTTGTTTTCATTTCCTCAAAGGTGCAGTTGGGCATAGGAGTCATGCAAGGAGTGCGCAGGCCAAGAGAAAGTCTCAGGGTTGCGAACCTAAGTAAGGAACTGAAAGACTGTTGTTGCAGGAGTGCGCAGAGTCGAGAGACTTCAACACTTAGACGTCGTTGAAGGTTTTCCACAAGAAGTGCGTGCAAGAAGTTTTCTGAAGGGATGGAGAGTCGTGAAGAGGCTCAAGAAGCATAAAACATAGAATAATCATCGAGGGGAGCATAAGGAGTTGGTTCCTTGAAATCTTGCAAGAAGCATCGTAGTTTTGCGAGCGGGTGGGAAAGTTCTACAGAAGAACACTTAGTCATTTTGCAGAATTTCACCAAGAGAAAAGGATGGTTGAGATTCCCCGAGAGAATCAGCGAATCGTCGTGAGCCGTTAGATCTTGTAGAGGCACAAGGGGTTTACAGAGAGAACGTCCGAAGGTTTAAATCTCAGGAGGGGTAGAGTCGTTGATCCCGAGTCACAAGGACCGTCAGATCTACACGTGGTATCGTGTATCGAGGATTCGCGATTCGAAGCTCCAAAGTTGTTGCAACAAGAATTGTGATATCATGATATCCCAACGAGTCCTAAACCATTCATTGTTGAGGATGCATGTCAAGAGATCCAAGGAAGTCGGGGTTTGGAGAATCGGGGTTTTCGAGGACAAAGAAATCTTGCCGCTTGGAATCGCGATACGCGATATCCCGACGGGAGAGTTGCGTGGGACCAGAAGACTTAGAGTGGAGGACAGGTGGCACAGTATCACGGATCGGGAAAAGGAAAGTCTCGAATCCATTGACATTAGGGTTCACGATCCCACAAACTTCGAAGTCTCGATGAGGTGATGGGACCATTGGATAGTCAACCTACACGTGCATCGGAGTATCGGCACATCGGGGTTCGGAGTTTAGGAATTCCATTTGTTGACGTAGTTGTTGGTCCCCAGTTTTGACCATGCTCTTTGCCTATATTATATACCATAGAACTCCATTTATATGCCGGTACCACCCTTTTGACCTCATTTTGAYGTACTTAACATCTCCCTACCATTCAAAGGGGTCATCTAAGGTATCTTTGAATTTCAAGCTATTTTTATGCACTTTAATGCTTTAAATTGATAATAGGACTAATATCGCTTGGGTTAGGTACCAATGCTATTTTTGGAACAGGATGTCAGTACCAGGTACCAACTCGCACCCGTGGAGGTACCAATGGAGCCATTCGAGATCTGTGCAGTATGGTATGCATTATGGTTCAAATAAGAGATACACAGGCCAGCTGGAGTCATCACCACGGAGTGCTCGAAGACGCAATGATAAACCTGGATCGATTATTCTTCATCATTCACACTTCATGACACTACGTGTCACGAAGATGTGAAATACGTTTTTACTTGATTCCACGACTATTCTCGGATCAGGGATCCATTTTTTTTATACATCTTTGTTTTTCGACTGTTATGAACAATAAGACTTCTATAAAAACCCGGGATCACTCCTGAGAATGGGTTACTGTTACTACTGTTGCTATTGCTATCGTTATTGTTGCTGGATTATGTGATGTCGTGAACCTATGTTTTGAATACATATTGTTGTGCGTTATGATATTCGACTGATATACGATTTGAAGCATTCTCTTTTGAGTTCATGGATCATACAATGTTTGCATAGAATGTTTTAGTCATCTCTGGTTGTTACTAACAGCGTTGTGTCGTTTGGTTGGGCCCGCCAAACTGGTGCAAGCCGTTGTTTCCTTCTGCAATAGATTTAGTTTTATACTGTTATAGACTTAGTTCATTTTAATGCTTTAGAACTTGCATATGAAATAGCTTAACGCTCATAGATTTAGTTATTTTAGCATATTGGCATTTGTTTATC
>ML778484.1:67160-93936 GCA_009831015.1 Picea engelmannii | reverse complement strand
ATGAAAACTTGTCCTACCAACTACCCTTTCAGATCAAGGAGATTCGAACAAGAAAACGCAGATTTCGCACAAACAACACACCTTTTTTTTTGTGCGATCAAACAAGAGAAAAAAAACCAAAAACGCAAAAGGAAGGAGAAAGAGATTGGATCAGATGACCTCAAAGAACCAAATGAGAAGAGTTATAGACTTCTGATGTCCTTCACTAGAGTTCCCACTCAGTCGGATAGGACAGAAGAAAGCAGGGGATCGATTTCAAACTCTCAACAGCAAAACTCGAAAATAATGAAGAAGGGCATAAAATCTAAACAAAAAGGTGTTTACTTCTCAGGAGGAAGCATGTCAAAGGTCAAAATAAGAATCATTGAATCACAAGGTAGCTCAACAACTGAAGAAACAAGGTTTGGACCTCCAAAAATTGTAATTTTTTAAGAAATTTTGTGCAAAAAGGGGTTGGCGCTCTAGTAAAAGGGACACCAGTGCATCATAACACTCTCTCCAACATCTTCAGGGAGTGAATGCGCTCTACTAACATGGGCACATGGCCTCTAGGCTCAAAAACTCATAAAAATGTCAAAAAAACCAAAATTTCAGTCAAATTTTGACAGTCAAGTTGAGTGTGATGGGGTAAAGAGTCAACCAAAAAGTGAAATCATATATAAAGGGGTGAACAAGACCTAATAACAAAAAGGGAAAGACAAGTCCTATGAGGGAAAATCAAAACAAAAAATTTCGATTCGATTCTCCCAAGTGGAGTCACCAGTTTCTTTTGAAGGAAAATCTCCCTGTGGACAGGTAGATCTCCTCAAAGAGCTAGACTCTTAACTATAAGATAGAAAGTGCTTATCATGGTTACTGAATTCCTTTTATATCTAGGTGGACTAGTGTGTGAGAAGGAAGGAGAAAAAAAGTACCTTTTACCGGTGTTTGTCCCTGCACGCTCCGAGTTGAGCTCCAATCTTTCACTTCTCGATGGATCCTATAGACAAACAAAGTAAGACCACTTCCTACTCTATCAATATTAGTCTGAGATAGGTCTATCTACTAAAGAGACAAATTCATGTGATATTGAACACAAATTAGCAAGAAACAGGCCAAGCAAATTATATTAATGAGGACAAAACATTGCTTACAGTAATGGATGGAATGTGATAGTTCTACCAAGTCCTCCTTGTCTACCCCTTGCTCAAAATATCCACAATCTGAATGATGATAGCTTCATCGATTGCTCCCTATGATATCATAGGTCTCTTTCTTCCAAAATATCTATGTTCCAGCACCACTTATAAGATCATAAGTTTGGTGTGATTCTCCCTTTTCAGTCCCCTTTCACCATGAGAAAGCTCGCTTATATAGCCTTGGAGAGGCTTTAACCACTTGAGATATACTTGGGGAAGTTGAGGTTTTTCTTCCTTCAGTTGAGGATCTACCCTAAGATCATGGCTGGACTAGGGATTCGAATCCAACTACCTTCCAAGAATGAAAGGATCCTTCCCCCATTCATCTCAACAACTTAACTACTGGCCAAAATAGGTAGCACTCCCTCAAAAGGGCACTCAGAGCATTGTAGCGCTCCCCAGTATGATTAAGGGGGGTTCCATCACTCCTAAAGACACCAACGCTCCCCAGAAGAGCCAAATGAGCTTTATAACACTTCCAGACAGTGTAAGGGGGAGCACCAACACTCCTGGAATAGGTATAGGGGAGCGCTCCCCTCCAAAAAATTAGTTTTTTGAGTGTTTTCAGATGGAAAAAGGTTCATGAGCCCAGTTAACCTTTCCTCCTCTTCCAAATAAAGTGTTTGACATGTGCCAAGTGTCCTCCTGATGTCATTTATAGGCACGACATATGCATCGTGGAAGTATGCTTTCTTTGACACTTGTGACACTTGTAAGCAAAATGTGACACTTGCGACCTTTGTAATGACGACACTTGCAACACTATCAAAGTGATTAATTTTGATGTGTAACAATGGTTTTCATGGTTAAGTGTGGAAGCCATTGATGTTTCTGTAAGTTTGATTTGTTTTCTCTTATGATATTCCTAGTGCAAGGAGTGCACAGTGCCTGCAACAAAGTGCGTAGTTTGAGTTGATATAGACTAAGAAGATCAGGCAAGATAATGTCAATTAATAGTGGAAGTGCAAAGAGTTCACAATTGTTCAAAGAGGAGCAAAGATTTGAGAAGACTCATGAAAGGAGTGCATCAGTCCAACACTTTCTTTAAGTGTTGAAGAATTGTCATAGGAGACGAATGCAAGGAGTGCGTGAGGAGATTTTCTTAAAAAACATCTTAGAATATAAGTTTCTAAGAAATATTTAAGTCTGAAATTCATCAGAAGTTTCATGGACGCAAGGAATGTTCCATAGGTCTATAAACCTTAGAGTAACAAAGCTCAAAAGAGATAGCAAGTATAAAACTTCTAGAGGAGGGACTTAGAAAATTTCTAAGTGAAGAGCTTTAAAGTATCATAGGAGTGCACAGGAGGGCGCCACAGATTCTATTGATCTCGTGTAGTCAAGCTCAGGAAGGATAGCGGTCAGAATCTTCAAGGAGGGGAAGATTCATTGTTTAAAATTTTAATGGTGGAGATTTGATCGGGAGGATCCAGGGTCTTTTGTTACCCTCAGATGTAGAGAAGTAGTGTGTGGTTTAAACCCAGTAAGTATATAAGGCTTCACACATTCGTAGATTTCATAAAGCAAGTTTAAAGGAGGAATTATCAGGGACCAAATATCTATGGTCAAGATCTATTCGGGAGGTTGCAAGAGAAATGAAAATTGTTGGATCAAGAGGAATTGCGCAAGGTTTAATCGGTGAATTTAGTCAAACATCGTGTATTCAGAGGATTTGACATGTGCAGAAGTTGGGACCCCAAATTCCTGAAGGTCGAACTAAATCATGGCCATTCAAAAAGAGAGGACACATGTTAGAAGATCATATATTCTGATGGATTAGTGTTTTAGAGGAAGTTTGGAGTCGGAACCCCCAAAGTCCCGAATACCCAGAGTTCATGTGAGCCATCCATGATAAAGGAAATACATCGTCAGATCAAGAAATCTAGAGGATAGGCACTCCAGGATAATGGCGGGAAGAATATGTTGATCTCTCCAGAGGCCTGAAGTTTGTAGTAGATCTAGACCGTTGATTTTCGGAAGGGTACGTGGCAACAGATCCAGAGGTCTGGAGGTACAATGCTTTGGAGAAAATGTAGCATGGTGTTGTGGAAAATCATGGAGGCCCGAAAACTTGGAGTTAATCCCAACCATCAGGGAACTCAACACTTTGGTGAAATGGATGCGTTGTGCAAGCAAGGGGAAAATCATCGAAGTACCGAAAGGCATCCTAGTTGTCGATCTAGGAGGGGAGACGTGGAGGAAAGAGAACTTGTTAGGCATTTCAGCATTGGGAAATATAAAGTGTCGTGTTATTTGACAACCAAATAAAATCTCTGAAGCCCAAAGGGAATTGATATAGATCGTCCATTTGATCGAATCTTGTGGGTCGTCGATCTGAGAGTTGGCGAAAGTATTTTTCGATGATCTAGGAGAATTGTGGAAAAATACATTGTGAAGAAAATCGTCGAAGCCTGAAAATATAATCTGGGTAGTCGATTTTGGATCTCATTGTGGACCACTGATATTGTCGTCTAATGTTTGGAATTTCATGGAATCTATGTTGAGAGACAAGAGGATAGAAAAGTCCTGAAGTCCTGAAACTTTCAGGGTTTGAAGCTTTAGCCCAAAATTTTGGCCCTCGGTCTCTGTGGAGGCTTTTTAAGTGCTCAGGAACCCCCAAAGAGTAAAAAGTACACTCGAGAAGAAGGTTTAAGGACCTGCACATTAATAGTTTGGGCTCAGAGGGATCCTGTGAGATAATTTGAGCTCCCTACTAGAACGATCCTAGACTGAGAGGTCGTGTGAACCCTGTGAGAGGGTGGGGTCTACATCAAGTGGTATCATATCCATAATTAAGCTCTGTGTGAAGACAATTTTCAACCATGCTGCCAAGAAGACATATGGATACACCTGTAGCAAATCCATCAATGGAAGAAGAGATGATGCAACTCCGTCAAGATTAGATTCCACAGAGACAACACAAAGAAGAGAACTTGATGTTGGTGATGTCAACAAAGATGAGAGTGAAGAGATGGAAGTTGAAGGAGATGTAGGAGAAGATGCTCAAGAGGAACTCTTGTTGAAAGTTATTGCAAGAATGGGAGCCAGAGAAAAAATGGAAATCCCAATGTATGAAGGCAACTTGGATGTTGAAGAGCTTTTGGATTGGATAAGATCCCTTTAAAAGTACTTTTATTATGAAGATATCGAAGATGAAAAGAAGGTGAAGCATGTTGTTACCAGACTAAATGGACATGTAGCGCTATGGTGGGATGAACTGTAGGCTGGCAGAAGAAGCAAAGGTAAGTAAAAGACCAAAAATTGGGATAGAATGGTAGCTAAATTGAAAGCTAAGTTCATACCCAAAGACTATTATATCAATATGTTTAGGAGATTGTAGAACTTAAGACAGAAGGGTTTTTCAATGAAGGAATACACTAAGGATTTTTACAGGTTGAACATTCAAGTAGGACATAGAGAGACTGATGAGGAAAAGGTTGCCAGGTATATTAATGGCCTGAGATATGAAATCCAGGAGGAAATTACTATGATGACAATGAGAATGGTGGAATATGCTTATAATCTAGTGAAAGAAGAGGAGAATTTGGACAAGAAACAAAGTCAATGAAACATAGGAAAGACTCCAAGCAGAGGCAAGGGAATTGTTTGAGAGAAGTTCCAGAAACCCAAACCCGAAGATGGAAAGTATCATAGTCATATAGAAAGAGGAGGAAGTTCTAGAGGTGGACAACATGGTGGAAGAAACTCTTTTTCTAGAGGAAGAGGAAGAGGTAGAGGAGGAGAAGTGAGATGTTATTCATGTGGAAATATAGGGCATATGTCTTGGGAATGTCCCGAGAGGAATAAAAAAGAAGGAGGTAGAGAAGCTCACATTTCCGAAGCTCGGAGAAATAATGTTGAGGCAAAAGTAATGGAAGATGGGAAATCCCTCACGATGAGGGAAACTCTCTTAAAGCTAGAGAAAGAAGAAAAATAACAAGTTCAGAGAAACAATATGTTAAGGACTTCTTGTAAGACCAAAGAAGTGATCGTAGACAGTGGGAGCATTGATAATTTGGTATCCACAAAAATGGTGGAAACGTTGGAGCTAGAGTCAATTGCACATCCGAGCCCATACAAGGTATCGTGGCTACAGAAGGGACACCAAGTCATGGTAAGTCGACAATGCATTGTTGAATTCAAGATAGGAGGTTATAAATATGAGATTTTGTGTGATGTAATACCCATGGATGTTTGTCATGTTCTATTGGGAAGACCATGGCAATTTGACAAAAATGTCATACATGATGGGAAAAAAATACTTACACCCTTGAGAAGAATGGTTGTACACACATGTTACTTCCAATGGAGGATAATAAATTGAAGGAGGAAGCTATCCCAAGCATACTTCTCATGAGTGGGAAGGAACTTTTGAATGAAGTCAAGAAGGAGAACATGAAATGCAGTTTGTTGTTGTGAGAAAGCCTAGATTCATCCTTACAAGTACTCCTGTGGATGATATTCCTATAGAGATTCAGGAACTTCTCGATAAATTTGTTGATATTGTGGTGGATGAGTTACCTTGTTATTTTCCTCCAATTAGGAGTATTATTCATCACATTGACCTTATTCCAGGAGCAATATTTTCAAACAAATAAGCATATAGGTTGACACCTCAAGAGAATGAAGAGGTCAAGAATCAAGTCCAATATTTTTTGGATAAGGTTTTGGTCAGAGAGAGTTAGTCCATACACAATACCAAATTTGTTGATTCCAAATAAATATGGAGGTTGCAGAATGTGCACATATTCTAGAGACATCAACAAGATTTCCGTCTGGTATAGATTTCCTTTACCCCGAATTGATGATTCAATGGATTGCTTGAGTGGAGAAAATTTATTTTCCAAGATAGATTTGAAGAGTGTCTATCATCAAATAAGAATGAGAGAAGGATATGAATGTAAGACAACATTAAAGACAAATGAAGGGTTTTATGAATGGCTTGTTATGCCATTTGTCTTAACAAATTCCCCAAGCACATTCATGAGAGTGATGAATGAAGTACTGAAGGATTTCATAGGTAAGTTAGTTATTTTATATTTGGATAATATCCTACTCTTTAGTAAAACTGAAGAAGATCACTTAAGGCACTTCACACTAGTGATGAGGAGGTTGCAACAAGAGAAGTTGTTGATAAATCTGAAGAAGCATTCCTTCATTAAGACATAACTCATATAATTGGGTTTTGGGATCTCTTCAAATGAATTGAATATGGATCCAGAGAAGGTGATGGAAATCAAAGAATGGCCTTCTCAAAGAAGCATATTTGAGGTGAGGAGCTTCCATGGATTAGAATGTTTTTATAGGAAATCCATCCTCAATTTTAGTGGAATTTGTGCACCTATAATGCACACCATAAAGAAGAAGCACAAGTATTTTAATTGGATAGAGGAAGATGAAAAAAACTTCAAAGCGTTGAAGGAGAAGATAACAGAACAACCTATTCTGGTTCTGCCATATTTCAAGAAGATATTTCAAGTGAGGTGTGATGGAAGTGGAGTAGCTATTGCTCCAGTCTTGAGCCAAAACAATAAGCATGTTTCTTCTTTCAATGAGAAGTTGAATGACGCTAAGAGAAAGTATTCTACATGTGATAAATAGTTTTATGCTGTAATACAAGATCTGAAAAAGTGGAGGCACTATCTCATTCCAAAGGAGTTTGTCTGGTACAGTGATAATCGAGCTTTACAATTCATAACCATACCGAAAAAGTCAAAACAAAGACATGTTGAATGGGTAGAATTGATGTAGATTTGTACTTTTGTTATTAAGCACATTAGTGGTAGAGCTAACAAAGTTATTGATTCTTTGAGTAGGATATGTCTGATTATGCATGAATTTCAAGTGGAGACCTTAAGGTTTGAACACCTTAAGGAAATGTATCATGAAGATCCAGATTTTAAAGAATCGTATGAAGCATGTGAGAACTCCTTGCTAAGGGACAAAAGTTTGTGGATACAGTATCTAATTCAAGATGGACTATTTTTCAAAAGAATCCAACTCTATATTCTAGAATGCTTAATGAGAGACAACTTGTTGAAGGAAAAACATAGCGGAGGATTGGTTGGACATTTTGACCATGATACGTCTTATGCACAACTGAGTTATTCATACCATTGGTCAGGCGTTATCACATGGAATTGATTGGGTAAATTTATCCTTAGGTTTTTAATTTTTATCCTTAGTATTGTTTAGTTTTTACTTTTTTCCTCTTCCTTATAGCCTTTTAGGTTTTAGCACAAATAAATTTAGTGTTAATGTTGGCCCAAACCCTTGGTTTATGTCTTCATATTTATGACAATGTTAAACAAGCCATTGTCCTTGTGCCACCACCACTTTGACATGTCACCACTTCCACGATGTACTAAAACCCCTCAACTTGTTAGAAGGCCAAATCAAGTTCTTTTTGCACATTGCCATCTTATCAGACATTTCACAGCGCCTCTCAAGTACACTTTTCTCTCATCACCATAATTTCACTTATGATTCTTTGTCATCCAATCTCCTTGTTTTCACCACTCATGTTTTTAAGGAAATAATCTGGGATTTCATCATTTAAAGTTTTTCTATCTTTTTTTCCAAGATTTCAAATTGCTCCTACATCGGCGTTGCAAAAACTGGTCTGTTCAGATAGGTGCTATGGAAATTTCTGCAAAGTAGATGGAGAAAGTGATTTGGAGGTTAGACCAGCTGGATGTGGATTCGTCCCAGCTCAAGCCTATCAATTTTAAAGCCTCTACCTCCAGGTATTCCATCAACATTTTAAGCTCTGTTGAAGGAAAATAAAGGTTGTTTTTATCATCTCTTCTCCTAGACACTACGAACTAATGGTCCACACTAAGAAATATCCCTCTTACCTCCGTTGTCACAATTCTCAGCCAATTGCATAGATCTCAACCTCTTTTACTAAAGATTAAAAAAACCTTGTTGTCAGACAACCTTGTCTATCCCTTACTTGGATTTTACTGCTTATGATGTGAATCCCATGTTCTAGTGTTGTAAACCCTGTGAAGCAACTCAACATTATTATTCACCTACATCATATCCTATACCAACAAGTCATCATCAATATTTCCATTCTTATTCAAGTTTATATACTTTGGAAATGCTAAAAACAGGTCTTTTGTTGATAAAGTTAAATGATTTTTGAAAAGTGATGGTGAAGTGTTAAGCTAAATCTTTTTGCAACAACTTTATCCTTGAATATCCATTTTCATGTGTAGTCTTCCTTCATTTCCTGACTATCAGTTGTCCTTTCATAATCCTGGAGTAAAAATAGGCTAAGGAACATTAAAACCTTAGACAAAAACCATTTTTGAAAAAGAGTATCCATCCAAACCCTAAGACCTCTATCTTTTTATTTTTTCTCTTGCATCACTCAAATTGTTCTCTTACTTTTCTTCCTATAACATCAATGTATACTCCATAATAGAAGAAGGCTCACAAGGGTGGGAGCATAGTGAGGAGTGAAGCCTATGACATGCAGGTTTTTTTTTTGAACCTATGATCAGGGCGCTCTTCCAAAGAGTGGGATGTTTCAATTTTTGTCAGAAGATGCAGAGGGGGCACCCTGAGGTAGCTAGAGAATTTTACTTGAATTATGATGGAACAAAAACTAAGGTGGGGACTCTTGAACTTGAGGTATCTGAAGAAACCATAGAAAAAAATAACGAGATACCAAATAATGGTGGAATATGGTTTAAGTCCATGAATCTAAATGCAAACTTCTCTAAATAATTCCTTAAACCAGAATGTCAGGGAGATAACCTACCAAAGGGAGTGTCTAGGAGCCACATGGTTGAAGGATTTGATTATATTTTAAGGGTGATCCAAAGATATTTCACCTTTGAGGGCAGGTTCAATATGATATCAGTACCACATTAGAATTTTGTTTCACTTCATAGGCAAAGAACTCATGAATCACCCTCTCTATTTGTTTAGAATCATCAAGAAAATGGTCGATGGGGTCCAAGCTAAGTCTAGGGAAGTTGATAAAAGTGTTTTTCACTCAGGACTAATTAAAATTCTTGTGATGGAGTAGTTGAAGATGAAGAACATTGACTGGGATCAGTTCATTGCCTCTACACATTTTCAATTGAATTTCACTCCTACTCCACAATCTAAAGTGTAAAGTCCTCTTCAGGTTGACAACATTGTTCACACAAAGACAAGTAAGAAGAGGAAGAGAAAATATGTTGCTAAAAATGATGAGGCTCCTAATGAACAAGAAGGAGAAGGAGGATTTTGGTACTCTCCACAAAGGGAATTTTCACCCCAACCAACTCTAGAATTAGCAGAAATACCATCAGTCAAATCTGCAGGCACAAAGGGAAGGAGGTTACTTTTCCCATCACCATCTGTTGCAATTGAAACTAAAGTTAGGAGGCCCTTCACCAAGTCATCAACCAATAAGGAAAGTGTTGAAAAATAGGACATAACATAAGCTCCCATCAAGAGAAAGGGTAAAGGTAAAGTTGAAGTTGTTTAAAAACACATTGAGGTGATAGACATAACCACCCCTCTAGAAAACACTACTTTTAAGAGGTTGATTAGACAACTTAGAGAACCCAGAGATGAAATTGCTAAATTGAAAAGGGAAGAGTTAGTTGGGAACAAGAAGTTAAGAGACCTCATGGATATGTATCGTGATAATCTCGTACAGACCCGATTCATTACTAAGATATTTAGACCTCTCCACATGCAGCTTAAGAGCCTATATAGACAGAATTTAGCCTACCAAGGTCATATCAGAGGGTTAGAAATGGAGCTGCATCCTTTCCATGAAGAGTTAGCCCAAAGAAATTTGAATGTGTTGGCCCAAACTACCACTAGAAGGAGTACCAGACTCAGGAAGTGAAGCAAAATGTCTTAAAGAATCTCAGTTTTGGAAGTTCTTATCCTTGCATTTTTGAATAGTTTTGGGAAGTATAATGCCTACGACTGAGTTTTTCACTCATACACCATACTATGAAGCTTCTACAGACATACCTAACTATGGAGAATTTTTTTGGGTGTTTTGGTTCTTAAAATGGACAAATTGGGAAGCTACAGGACATTTTGTAGTGCATGGTGCTGCAAACTGGATGATATAGTCAACACTACATGATTCACTACAAACTCCTATTTTGATGGGTTGAAGAGGATCAATGGTCACCATATGGCTAGGGGAGCATGGTACAAATGTTGGAGGTCATTTTAAAGCTAGAGGATACCTAGAAAGAAGAAGAATGTGCTCAAAATACACCTCATCATGAAATATTAAGGTGTTAGGATAGTTTCCAACATTAGCCTTTTTTATAGAAGTTTGTTATTTTGAGTTTGTATAGGTGTAATTACCTCATTTTAAGATGAAAGAATCCCATGTTATAGGATGAAATCGCATTGTATGCTATTACTCCCTATCTAGGCTACAAAAGCATCATTAGAAGACATTTTATAGGTTCGAATGGTTGATGTAAACGAATTTTTTGGTGATTTTAATGTAACAGAGCCTACTTTGGTTTGATGTATCAGACTTGATAAAATTTTGTTTAATGGAAGTCAGTTTTTTCTCTTGCCTTCTTATCTCTCTATCACTTTGAAATTTTATTGTCATTGAATGAGTCAAATGATATTTTGTAGTTTTATTACAATGCATGTTTGATTGTGATGTTGTTATAACTTTCTTAGAGTCTTTTATCTTGGATTTAAGAAGATCTTGTATCTTAAGATTTTCTCTCCTCTGTCTACTAGTAAAGCCTGATGCTAGTGGTAGAATCACTTCATTTCTCTTACTAAGCCTTCCTTCTATCCATACTAATCCTCAAAACCCTATCCTAAGTTAAAGAACACCTCTTTTGTTGATGCATTTCATCTAGAATTTCATGTGTTTTGACATTGTTGAACTGAGTTTTATCCATTTGACACCACATTTTAAAAATTATCTCATAAACCTATTGATGGGTACTGAGATTGCACTTTAGTAGTCAAAGTGTAACTTTCAGTGCCAAAATGAGGTATGATATCTGATGTGAAGAAAGTTTTGGATAGATGTAGAGTTTTCCAATATGCAAAAGGGAAGAAGTAGAACACCAGTCTGTATCAGCCATTGCCTATTCTAGAGAATCCATGGGATGCCATAAGTATGGATTTTGTGTTGGGATTTCCAAGAACCCAGAGGAGGAGTGATTCCATATTTGTTGTGGTTGATATATTTTCAAATATGGCACATTTCATACCATGCTAGAAAACCAGTAATGCTACTCAAATAGAAAATTTATTTTTCAAATAAGTTGTGAGATTGCATGGATTTCCCAAGAGTATAGTTTCAGACAGAGATACCAAGTTTGTGGGACACTTTTGGAGAAACCTATGGAAAAGGATGGGGACACATTCATATTTTATTTTAGCATATCACCCTCATAAAGATGGACATACTGAGGTGGTAAATATAAGCTTAGGGAATTTGCCGAGGATTTTGGTCACTAAACATCATAACCAGTGTGATCAGATTTTGCCTCGGGCAGAGTTTTCTTATAATGATTCTCCAAACATAAGCACTGCAAAAAGTCCATTTCAAATAATGTATGGAATGGATCCGAGAGGAATTTTGGAGTTAAGGGATTTTAAACATGATGAGTATAGGAGTGCAGGAGCAGAAGACTTGGCTACATATATGCAGAAGCTTCATGGTCAGATAAATAGGCAGCTGGAGGAGAGCAGTCAGAAGTATAAAATCCAAGTCGATCAGAAAAGGAGAGAGGTTCATTTTGAAGTTGGAGATCAAGTTTTATCACTCCTAAGGAAAGTGAGGTTCCCAAGGGGAACTTATAACAAATTAAAGATGAAGAAGATATGACCATGTAAGATCCTTATAAAGTTTGATGCAAATGCATATGAGATTGAGTTGCCAGAGGATGTGGGAATATCCCCCATATTCAATGTTGCAGACTTGTACCCTTACAGGATGAATGATACAGGAGGATCAGATGATCAGAAGGAGATTCTATGGGAGACAAAGAGGCCAATAGTAGAGAAGCCACATATGGAGAAGAACACAGATTAGAGGATTGGTAAGAAGACCAGGAGGAAGACTTATTTTGAGTACCTGGTGAAGTGGAAGGGTCACCCAATAGAGGATGTTAGTTGGCTCACTGATTCTGATATTCAGAAGCATGAAAAAACAATGTAGGAGCTCATGGACAGGATTCCATGAATTTTTGTCCAGAGGAGTATGATGCAGGAGCATCACCATCAGAATTAAAAAGGCTAGGTGAAGGACAACTCAAAACCCAACACGTGGATTTGAAGTTGTTTTGAATTCCAAGGAAGAGCGTGTTTTTCTGTTTTGAAAATATTATAATTTAAAGTTGTTAAATAGTTTTAGGCAAGAGCCATCACATAAGGCCGCAAAGGATTGTAATCATTTTGATTAGAAGATAAGGTTGTAAAGATACTGAGTATCGACTCATATTTGAATGTAATATCCATTCAATGTAATAGTCCATAGTAGATGAATGAATTAACTGTGATAGGATAGATCTAAGGTAGTCTAGAGGGAAGGATCAAGAAGCCCCTCATTGTATAAATATATGTATTGTATTCCCAAATGAGGCTGTTGAATATTGTAGTTTTTGCTGAATGTTATTCTTATTAATGTTGAGAGAGTTTTTGAAGCTTATGAAGAGTTGTAGAGAGCTATATGAGTCCATGTACATATTTTACTGAATGAATACAAACACAGAGGTTTGATTCCAATTGTATGGTGTTGTGATCATCTGGGTTATTTGAGTATATGTGATGTTTCTTTATGTTGTTTGTGTTTTATCTATTTATGTATATTTTATGCATGAATATGGTTTTCATGGCTGAGTGTGGAATCCTTTGATGTTTATGTACGTTTCATTTTTTTCTCTTTTAAGATTCCTTGTGCAAGGAGTGCACAATGCCCACAAGGAGTGCGTAGGCCAAGTCAAGATAGAATCAAAATCTCAAGAGAGATAATGTGAATTTATAGTGGAAGTGCAAAGAGTGCACAGTTGTTCAAAGGAGATAAAATATTTGAGAAGACCCATGCAAGGATTGCATCGGGCCAACACTTTATTTAAGTGTCGAAGAAGTTTCAGAGGATAAAAATGCAAGGAGTGCGTGAGGATATTTTCTTCAAAAATCTCTAAGTCTAGAAATTTCTTAGAAATATATAAGCCTAAAATTTATTAGAAGTTCCAGGGACGCAAGGAGTGCTCCAGAGGTCTATAAACCGAGGAAAAAAAATCAGAAGAGATAGAAAGTATAAAAGTTCCACGGGAGGGACATAGAAATATAGTGTGGAACAACTTCAATATTGATATAAGTATCTCTATCAATAATCATGATGCAAGTATCTATATCACTAATCATGATACCATTGTTCCCTAATAAGTGTGATTCTTTGTTGATCAGAATCTGGACCAGGGGTCAAAATTTAGCCGAAAAATCAAAGTTCTCGGAATTGCCTCAAAATGAATGGATGTGTATCCCTCGCTGTCACGAACCCAATGCAACTTGAACAGGTTCAAACGGACATCGAATGAGTGATATACTGCGATATGTTCGATTTGTCAAACATGCAAAAAAAAAGATTTTGATTGTACAGTCCATACATGATGATGTGGCATGGGCCGTACATCTGACGTGGTATGTCTGTACACTGAGGTGGAAGTTGAAATGGTGGGCATTGTTGGTAGGGCACATGGACGAATAGATTGTTGACACATGGCATCATTGTGGTGAATGGTTTGGTGCCACGTGGCCCGAGCATGGGCTACCATGTGGCACCATGTTTTTGGGTGTTTAAAATTTTTATGGAGTCCATGGGATTCGAACCCCAGACCTCCACGCATATGAAAATTATTTGCAAAGTCTGCCCTGCCAATGCACCACACTATGTTGCTTGTTATATATATGAGTTTATATATATTTAAATTCGCACTGTTTTATGGTTGGTGTGGGGGTCCAGGCTGGGGTTTAGCCCCAACCCTCGGTTATATGTGCCATATCCCATATGACCCTTGCTATATATATATGCCTGTGTTGTTTTTGGAAACAGTTTCCCACCCACGTTCCTGGACATGTGTCGATTCCTCAAGGCATGCAAACGTAGACCTTTTTGCGCGTTAGGACTTGGCCACATGGCCCCATGCGCCCAACGCCTATGCGGTTAGGGGGCTTAGTTCCCTAACCGTTCAACAGTTTTGCAAATTTTGTGGATTTGTGCATGGTGCTAGGTTTTAGCAAGAAAATGAACACAGAGGCTAGGTTGGACACACAGAGATGCGTTTTGGCGAACCAAAGACAACAAGTTTGAAGGGGAAACTTCCAGGAAGCCTATATTCTTCATTTTTTGGCCAAATGAGGTGCCAAAGAAGCCCAACTAGGGGTTTTTGGATGTTTTGAATCAATTGGAACTATTTTCAAAGGCATTTAAAGACTTCTTTTGTAGGTTTTACACCATTGAAGTTTCAGGGAGCTCTAGGGAGCTTGAAGCCCCCATTGATGGAGGCCATGCTCAGATGAGCCCAAGTCTGGTTTCTGTGACTGAATAGACATTTTTGGCTAATTGTTATGCTCTAAACACATTGGGATAGGTTTCAGAGGAATTTGAGTAATTTTACAAGTGTTTTTTCTGCAAGGAAGCTCAAGGAAGCTCAAGGCCACATGTAGAAGAGGTCATGCCCGGAGGAGCCAAGATCCTTTTTCAGAGTTTTATTAGTCATTTTTGGAGTTTTTATTTATTCTGAAACCAATGGTACAGTAATTAAATCCATTGGAGTTGAGAAGCATATTGTAAAAGAATCGTTGACAAACTAATCCCAAAGAGCCTAGTCCATTGATGGAGGCTCAAGGAGATGTAACCCAGTTGGGGGTGAACTCCTTTATCATCTTATTATTGTTGTGAGTTTTCTGGTTTATTTGCTGCAAGTTATGTTTATTGTGTATTTTATTAAAAAACATATTTAAATTTTTCAAGACCTCACACATAAACATTTTAAAGAAGCATGAACTTGACACATAAAACCTCTTGCATAACTAAGACATTGAGCAAGGTCCCCAAAAGTTTATTTTAATGAAGTAGAGGGTGCTTGCATAGCATAACAAGTCAGCCCCCTATCTTCAGATCAGGTGGTATCAGAGCATAGTTTTTTCTCATGTGATTGTCATTGATAACTAGAGATTTAGCTGTTGGTATTATTGTGCAAGTTTTGTGTTGAAGTTTGATATCTTGCAAGGATGGAGGAAGCTTCAAACATTGATAGTTCTCATACATATTCATTATACAAGTTCTTTGACAAAGAGATGTTGAAGGAGTTTGTAACCATGAGTGATATGGTACAAGAGTTGTGGAAAGATAAAGAAGAAAGCATTTCCCTTCAAGAGCAGTTGATGGCCATAAAGGAGGAGAAATACCAGCTTCTTGAAAAGTTGCATGAGATGGAGACTCAACTCCATGAGGCAAAGGAAACCCTTACCAAGTACATGCATGAACATGAGGTATGTAATGTTAGTTTATCTTCAAATTCCTCTCAAGATGAATGCTTTGGTGTTTTTGAAAATCACACTAGAGAAATAGGGTCCAAGTTATTGTTAAAAATGGGCTATAAAGGTAGAGGGTTAGGAAAGCTTGCACAAGGCCTTGTTGAGCCTATTGTTGTTGAGGAGGGACCCAAGTATTTTGTTCTTGGATATGACCAAAAATATGGAGCAAATTCCAAAGTTGAGGAGACAAGGGAAAAAGTTCCAAGAACAAATTTTTTTTGAAGTTCAATCCCTCAAGCATGCAAAGTATGTGTTCAAGATGAATGGAAATGTATGAAACAAGAGAGTTGTGACAACCATGAGGACAAGAACATTGTTGTTGGTCTTCAAAGGAGAGTTGGTAACTCTTCCAACTCACCTCCTCAAGAAGGCTATAAAGGTGAATGTTCAAGAAATTTTGTTGCAAGTTCAATCCCTCAAGCAAGAAAAGTATGTGTTCAAGATGAATGCAAATGTGTGAAACGAAAGAGTTGTGACAGTGATGAGGACAAGAACACTATTGTTGTTATTCAAAAGAGAGTTGGTAAATCTTCCAACTCACCTCCTTGAGAAGGCAATAAAGGTGAATGTTCAAGGTATATTTCTGCTTATCATTCAGTTGCTTTTGATTATGTTAAGCATGATAAATTTGCATGTAAAAATGGCAGAAAAAGTCCATGTACATATTGTGGTTTATATAACCATCATGTTTCAAAATCTTGGAAAAGATTGACCACTTTTAGGAAACTTTACAAGCAAAGACAACTTGAAAAAAGGATGCAAAAGATTTTCACTCATTGTCAGAAGCGGGGTCATCTCATTGACCAATGTTGGACATTGCATCCAACACTCATCCATAGCACAAGAAGAAGATGGACAAAGAGTCTAGCAAGAATGGAAGAGGAGATTCCATCATCGATGTGAGTCAAGATGATTTTCAGCAAAAAAATTCACCATTGAGTTGGCTTGGTAAGAAATGGTTAGATTTCTTGAGCAAGTAAGGCTTGCATTTTCTATTGTAGATGCACATTTCAGCCTTATGTATGCATTTATGTTGAGAGTATGACAAGTTGCAGCGATTTATCACAACTTGTATGATGCAAGTTGCATGTGAATGCAATTCGTTTGAAGGCATGCTTATTTGTTGCACAACTTCRCCAGGAGGATGTAAAAGAGGGGTATGATGCTCATTTGTTACATCCATATATCTTTTTCATATTCATCTCTTATGTACCCACATGTTTCGGGTTTATGTACTTATGTTTGTACTTGAAGGAGAGTTGAAGAACTATGCACATGCATCTGTTTTTGTGTGTGTGTAAACAGTGAACTTGGTGATAGTTAATCCTGAATGACTCATGATTGTAACATGATTGTGTATCATGAATGTCGACTTGTCATTTTGGGAAGGTCTATATGTTTCAAATGAGTCTTGACTTGTGTCGATGTTGTCTTGACGACTATGTTGTGTCGATCATGTTTTTCGACTTATGTTTAGTCGATGGTGTTTGTTGGTTTGTACATTGATTTTGAGTACACCAAGATGCAGGAAAACGCCATGTACTTTGATGAAGTACAATATGTGACCATTTTATTGAAGAGAAAAAAGACTTTGATGGCTTCATTTTCAGTCTTGTATAAATTTGTTTTCAAGATTGATGGTTTTCTTGGTTTGTGATAGGATGTCTCGGGAAAGTTTTTGAAGACATTGTAGAGTGAATTGTGTTGATGCTAAAGAGTTCACAAGAGGGACTTGATTCTCAATGGGAAGGTTGTTAGTCTTCCAAACATAAAGAGAACAGTGGGTCAGCAACAGCCAAAGAACAGTGGTTAAGGGACATAGCCACTTATAGTGCAAGGCATGTCAAGGTATCCGGGTGATTGTCAAAAGGATTTTCAAGTAGAATCAGTTGATAGAACTTGGAAGGAGAAGAGTATTGAAGCTCAGATAGATAATCATCATCTTTTGTGGGTCTAAAATCCTTTCAGTGGGAAGGTGTGATCAAAATCTGGACCAGGGGTCAAAATTTAGCCAAAAAATAAAAGTTCTCGGAATTTCCTCAAAACGAATAGGTGCATATCCCTCATCGTCACGAACCCATCACAACTCAAATGGGTTCAAACGAACATCGGATGAGTGAGATATCACGATCTGTTTGATTTGCCAAATAGGGAAAAAAAAGATGATGACTGTACAGTCCGTACAATCCGTACATGATGACGTGGCAGGGGCCATACATTTGACATGGTATGTCCATACGCTGAGGTGGTAGTTGACATGGTAGGCATTATTGGAAGGACACGTGGACGAATAGACGACTGACATGTGGCATCATTGTGGTGAATGGTTTGGTGCCATGTGGCCCAGGCATGGGATGCCATGTGGCACCATGTTTTTGGATGTTTAAAATTTTTATGGAGTCCATAGGATTTGAACCCAGGACCTCCACGCATATGCAAAGTCTTTGCAAAGTCCTCCCTACCAACGCACCACACTATGTTACTTGTTATATATATGAGTTTATATATATTTAAATTCACATTGTTTTATGGTTGGCGCGGGGGTCCGGGCTGGGGCTTAGCCCCAACCCTCGGTTATATGTTCCATATCCCATATGATAAATTCTATATATATATTCACATGTTGTTTTTTGAAATGGTTTCCCACCCACACGCTTGGACACGTGTCGATCCCTCAAGGCATGCAAACGTATCCCTTTTTGCACGTTAAGACTTGGCCACATGGCCCCATGCGCCCAACGCCTATGCAGTTAGGGGGCTTAGTTCCATAAATGTTAGAAAGTTTTGCGTGTTTTTTGGATTTGTGCATGGTGCTAGGTTTTAGCATGAAAATGAGCACAGAGGATAGGTTGTACGCACAAAGGTGTGTTTTGGCGAACCAGAGACAACAAGTTTGAAGGGGAAACTTCCGGGAAGCCTATCTTCTTCATTTTTTGGCCAAATGAGGTGTTGAAAAATCCCAGCTAGGGGTTTTTGGATGTTTTGAATCCATTGGCATTGTTTGCAAAGGAATTTGAAGACTTATTTTTCAGGTTTACACCATTGAAGTTTCAGGGAGCTCTAGGGAGCTTGAAGCCCCCATTGATGGAGGCCATGCTTAGATGAGCCCAAGTCTATTTTATGTGATTGAATAGTCATTTTTGGATAATTGTTATGCTCTGAACACATTGGGATAGGTTTCAGAGGCATTTGAGCAATTTAACAGGTGTTTTTTCCACAAGGAAGGTTAGGGAAGCTTAAGGTCACATGTAGAAGAGGTCATGCCCGGAGGAGCCAAGATCCTTTTTCAGGGTTCTATTAGTCATTTTTGGGGTTTTTATGTATTCTGAACCCAATGGTACAGTCATTAAATCCATTGGAGCTGATCATAATATTGTAAAAGAATCATTGACAAACTAATCCCATAGAGCCTAGTCCATTGATGGAGGCTCAAGGAGATGTAGCCCAGTTGGGGGTGAACTCCTTTATCATCTTGTTATTGTTGTGAGTTTGCTGGTTTATTTGCTGCAGGTTATGTTTATTGTGTATTTTCTTAAAACACATATTTAACTTTTTCAAGACCTCACAAATAAAAATTTTAAAGAAGAATGAACTTGACACATAAAACCTCTTGCATAACTAAGACATTGAGTAAGGTCTTGAAATGTTTATTTTAATGAAGTAGAGGGTGCTTGCATAGCATAACAAGTCAGCCCCCTATTTTTAGATCATATGTATATTCAATGAAATGTATATGGTGTTGTATCTCTCTATAATAGGTAGACACTTATGATTAGTTACATAGCCTTATTATATCTCCCCAATTAACACAATAGTAATAAAATGGGAAACAAACATAGATAGGGCTATACCATTACTAGTGTTATATGTAATAACCCTAATTACTAATACGATTGGATTCACAAGATGAGTAGTGTGCTTATAAGAAGTTTTCCCATGGATAACGTGATAGCTTATACGTATTATCTATAATGAACACCATTGATTAGAGATACTATAATCAAGAGGCTACGATAAACATCGGTGTATACAAGAATCTATAGCCATGATCATAATAGTTATGGGTAACACATTGTCATTAATGCACTCAGTATGAGTGATTAAACTGTTCATGAAGCTAGTTGGGAGCACCAATAACCACTAACTAGAAATCAATATTGCTCAAAGATAGCTCGATCAAAGCAGATGTTGGTCACTCGGTGATCGGTATCTCACAAACTGGAAGGCGTGATAACATACATATGGTTGCAGATATGAGCCACACTCCTCTCCTCTTTTAGCCAACCCCGAAGTGAAGTCACTTGAATGGTAAACCACCATGTATGTGTCTTCTCCACCTTCCACCCACCTAATGTTAGTATATGGAGTCGGATAGATTCAAAAGGTAGGCTCGATCGGAGGGAGATGTCGTGCCATGCGATACTACTTGAAACATATTCTTCAAATGAATAGGATATTGATCTTAAATCAGAGATGGTCACCCCACCCCAAAAGGAAGGAGTTCCCTTTTGGTCGCCCTCCATTGCATGCCTTTCCTTACATAGTTTGTTCTGTCAATGAATGATAGGCACTACTTGATTGAAGGTTGAAACATGGCCGAAGATAGTAAGGTTTCTGCGCTTCCTCATGGTTAGGAAAACAAACACATATGTTGCTTTTCTGTACCAATTGTTTCTCTAACTGGATTTATTGATCGATTGACGGAATCATATAATCATATTTCAGGCCCGCCATATATCCCCCCATTCTCTATGGTATTGAACACAATTTTAATCCTTATTCTCATTTCAATAGGTTGGTCTAGTACAAAAAGTTATGGGAAAGAGTATGTTATAGCATTTCCAATTCGGGAATTTATCATGATCATCGTGTCTCACATGTTGGATCTTTCACTATTTCATGTTCTTCCAGAAATCATGCTAGTCCCTATGTTGTGCAAATATGAGCATCTTATATTTGGTGGCGTACCCACCCTCTGTAGGAGCCTTGTGTTGTAAACCCCCTATGGGCGGATCGTTCGTCGTCGTCAAATTGAGTAGTCCCCGCGAGTCTCTCATATATATATGTATATATATAATGGTAATTAGAGGATGATAGAGTGGGTAAGTATTGTATACATCCCATTTCTTTATATTATAGTAGTTATTAGGGAAGAGTAGTTCATAATGGGGCTCAGCCCTGAGAACAAAGCAGCGAAACTTAGATATGAAAATATTATAACTAGTCTCTATGGAAAAAAGATCATAGAGGCCAACTCTTATATCAACCAGTAGCAGGAAAGGAGACCTTGTTTCACTAGAGTGGAAGTTAGTTTCATGGAGTAAGGGGACATAGAGAGTTCTTTTTTTTAAAGTCTTAAGTGCTACTGGACTAGATGTACCTCCTTGGAATGAATTCTCCTTATGAATTTATGTTCTACCATCTTCCATAATGAAACCTTTACTAAGAGTCCTTTCCATTAGTGCTCCTTTATGTCCTTTCAAGACAATTTCCTTCCCATTAACTATTAATACAGGTTCATAATCACTTAATAAAATTTGAAGAGATAATCTCATTGCCTCAAGTGTTTGCACTGTATATATATATCCTTGTTTGATCCTGAAATAAGGCTATCTTCATGCCTCTTTTCTATTCCTTCTTTTGCAATATGCAATTTCCTTTTGTCTTTAGACTGTCTGTCATCTCTTTGCCAAGTCCTTCTGGCTTTATCATCTTCAAATTCCATAGTAGTCTTCAATAATTTCCCATCTTCAGTGTCTTTGAACACATGTTCAATTAAGAACTATTCTATTACATACGTCTCTTCTAATAGCTTAGATATGGATTAGGGTTTCATGTGGAAGAGAAATTTAGGGCCAACCCCTTGAGGAAGGTTATGTGCTTGTGTTGCATCTCTTACACCCATGTGTAAATGAATAATGGTTCTTCGTTTTCTTAACTAGTAAAGAAGGTAATTCCTTGGATCGTTTTGTAGGATCTTGATTGTGATACGACATTATCTCATTTTGAAGCCCACATTCCCCCATGTGAAGGAAGATGTTGGCTCTTTCTTACAGTCTTGGTGAAGGAAACCCTAGACCACTTGAAGAATAGTTGAAGATTGTATAGATGATTTTGAGCAGAAAAGAGAGCATTGTAGGACCTTTGGAGGCTAGATGTTGCACGAAAGCCCCTCTTTTCCCATGATTTGAGAAAATTTTGTTGAAGGATCTTGTGTTATACTTAGGCGCATTTTTTGGAGATTTATCTAGTGGATGTTTTCTCTTTATTTTTGGTGGATGTTACATGACAATGGGTTTTCTTAATGATATGTACCTTATATTAAGCATTTTCATTATGTTTCATGTGATGTTTCTTGGGATATCTTGGTGAATGCTCTATTAGATTAATAGTTGCATGTTAACTTTGTCTCCTTGAACAATATTGAAACCCTAAGGAAGGACTGAGAGTGATCATCCCCTTCCCTTATTTTATCCATCTTAATGGTTAGGAGTGGATATCCTCTTAAATATTTTCTTGGCTAGGGTTTAATTCTAGGGGTTAGAAGTGGCTATCCCCCTAGGGTTTAAAGCATAGTTTTCTTGATCTTGTGCTAGCAGCTCATGAAGGGATAGGATGGCACCTATTGTTTATGAGGAGGTAAACTCTAGGGTGTTCTCTCCTAGGAGGCTGACCTAGGATTATGAGGTGATAATCCTATGATAGAATTTCAAGTCTTATTTTTCCCTCGGTCTCCACTGAAGATCTACATTAACTCCATATGCCCAATGAAAAGACATTGATCTTGAGACCTCCGAGTACTTTCTTCAATAGTCTCAAGCTGCCCAAACACATTTTTCTTGGAATTCACTCTCCACATTGATATTCCTTTCCCTAAGTCCTCGCAATCTTAATTGAGGGAAACCCCCTTCAATCAGAGGAAAGTTGGCTTGAAGTGAAAGAGGGTTGGTGAGGTGACAAGGGCCTTCCCTCTAAGTTACACATGATTTCACTTGATCTTTCAGAATTTATCTCAAAAATTGTGAGTTTGTGTCATAACACACCCAAGACATATCCTAGTGATCCTAAATGTCAGTAGATAAGACCCCATTTAACATTGGAAGTGAGTCCTCCTCCTCAACCATCCTTGCCAAAGACCGATAATATAAATTTAAATATTGATATGGCTAGTATCTTAGCAAAGGTTAATGTACATGTCCCTCTCAGTATTGATATTGTATTTTTTTTTTAAATACCTAAAACACAATCGCTATTGTGACGTCTTGGATTTTCGCTCCCATAGAAACCATATCGGAGCTGATACCTCGTTACCTTTTTTTTTCCACCTCCAAGACGTCTCTCTTGCCACCTCCAGGAGATCGCTCTTGCCACATACAAGAAATTTATCTTGACACCTACAAGAGTGTTTCTCCCATAGAAACCACGTCGGACCTGATACCTCTTAACATTTCTCTTGTTGTTGGGTATGTGTTATATTCTTTGCATGTGTGTGTGTGGGCGCGTCATATATGAAAACTTTGACTGATGATCCCTCGTAGTAGTGCTCTATTTTTTTTGTGTGCATTAGGATATTTCCTAGGGGGGTCCCAGGGGGGGGAAGGTATGCCCCCCCTGGTTACGCGGACTTCCCCGAAATTTTGTTTTTGGGCATTTTTTGCTATTTTTAGCATATTTTTCTATTTTTAGTGGTTTACTAAAAATAATCTTGGTTTTAGGGATTAGGGTTTTGGTATATACGGAATACCTAAAAAAATTGTATATATTGTATAGTGAATGGTGAAATTTGATATAATGAATATAAGAAAGGCTTTCCCGGTTGACGGTTTCTGGTATAAAATCTTTGTGTACTCTGTGTATGAGACATTGATTAAATTTTGTTTTGCTTAAGAATCTATATGCATTGCTTTACTTCACAGGTTTAAAACTTACATGTGGTATCATAGATCATTTTTGTCTTTATAGAGACACCTTTGTTGTTGAGGGTTTGGCTTGGTCTTGATAGATCATGTTTATCTTGGGTCTATGATAAACTTGGGTTTAGTGGGAACTTTTCTAGTGGTGATTTGAGTGCAGAAAGAGGAATGGAAATATCTTGTATAATCGAGATAAAGAAGTTCAATGGTAGAAACTTTGAGCTATGGAATCTGAATATGGAGGAACTTCTTGTAGGCAGAGAACAATGGATCGTTGTGGATCCTAATACACAACCTACTAGTACACCATCTACTAGCACACAGGCTACTGGTACACAACCTACCAGTACACAAATTACCAGTACACTAGCTACCGGTATGTCAAAGGAAGATTGGAAGAAGTTGGACAGAAGAGAAAGGAGTACTATTTGACTCTGCCTAGCAGATTTAGTGTTGTTGCCTATCTCAGGAGAATCTACACCCAAGGAACTATGGGATAAGTTGGGGAATTTGTATCAATCAAAGTCCCTGGTAAACAAGTTGTTTCTTCAAAATAAGCCATATCATCTTAGGATGGAGGATGGAGATTCTGTGACAGAAAATATAAATGCCTTTAATACTCTGGTAAGTAAACTTGGCTCTGTTAATATTATGATTGCAGAAGAAGATAAGTGTATTAATTTGTTATGTTATTTGCCATACTCTTGGGAAAATCTGGTTATAGCAATAGGTAGTACCACTCAATCTACATTGAAGTACGAGGATGTAGTTTCATCCTTGTTATTTGAAGAGATGAGGCGAAAAATCATGGTTGGTCATAACACAAATGCTTTATTTGTAAGAGTTTGTATCCAAGACAGGAACCCTGGTAAGACTTAGGGGTAGAGATCTAAATATATAGGTAGATCTAAGTCTCCAGGAAAATCTTTGAGGAAGTGTTGGAAGTGTGGTAAAACAGGGCATTATAAGAAATATTGCAAGTCTAAGAAGGTTGAAAAATCAAAGGGATATGATAGTACCTCTTCCACAGAGGTGAAAACCTCCACTGAAGAAGGAGGTGATGTTTACTTGGCATCTACAAGTACACATGCAGACCGTGATGTATGGTTGATTGAATCAGGTGTGTCATACCATATGAATCCTTAAAGGGAGTGGTTCTCTGAATATGAAAAATATGATGGTGGTGATGTATTCCTAGGAGATGACTTGACAACAAAAATATTGGGACGTCGAAGGGTTAAGTTGCTGCTAAAATATGGAAGGATTAGAAAACTTCCTCGGGTTCTACACATTCCAAAACTTGCTAGGAGACTAATATCTATAAGCAAGTTGGATGATGCAAGAGTGGATAATGTATTTGGAAAGAACACTTGCAAAATGGTATGAGGGGAAATGGTGTTGATGAGGGGAGTTCAGTGTGGAACTCTGCACAAGTTGTTGGGAACCACTTATACCAATGGGTGTAATAGTTATGTTGTCCTTGAGAAGACAAATAAAAAACACAAGACCAATATCGTCCCTGAAAAGAAGATCATGTTGTTGCATCAAAGACTGGGGCATATTAGAGAAAAGGGACTTCGACCACTACACAATAAAGGCATGGTTGGAGGTATTTCTAATTTCACTCTGGATTTTGATTTCTTTGAACATTTCATATATGGTAAACATAATCGAGTAAGATTCCCATATGGTGCTACAAGAGAAAAGGGGATCTTAGAGTTGATACATAGTGATGTGTTTGGACATGTTCCTATTCCATCCCTAGGTAAATCTGTGTATTATGTTTCATTCATAGATGATTTTTCAAGGAACACATGGATTTATTTTCTTAGAAAGAAATATGAGGTGTTTGATAAATTTAAAGAGTTTAAGGCTTTGGCAGAAAATCAGACAGAGAAGAAAATAAAGGTATTGAGAACAAATAATGGTGGGGAATTCTGTGTAAATGAATTCAAAGAATTTTGTAAGAGGTGTGGTATAGAAAGGAACAAGACTACTCCATACACTCCTCAGTAGAATGGAGTTGCAGAAAGGATGAACATGACACTGATGGAAAAAGAAAGGAGCATGCTTAGCGGTGCCAGGTTAGGACAAGAATTATGGGCAGAGGCAGTGGGTACAACATGTTACCTAGTCAATCAATCACCTTCATCAGTGTTGGCTGATAAAACTCCACATGAGGTATGGTCTAGAAAGAAACCCTCTCTTCAACATATTAGAGTGTTTGGTTGTGATTCTTATGTACATGTTCCAAAGGAAAATATAAGTAAGATGGATAAAAAGGATGAAAAGTGTATCTTTATTGGTTATAAATATGGTGTGAAAGGTTATAAGATTTGGAACCCAGAAACCAAGAAAATTGTTTACAGTCCAGATGTTGTTTTCAGAGAGGTAAAAGATGTGTCCAAACAAGAATACCTACCAATGAATGACAAACCTGAGAAAATAGAGCTTGAGTTGGATGATGCAAAATCTAAATCATCTGAAGAAGAGGAAGCAAAAGAATAAGAAGAAGAAGAACCTCATACCCCAGTATTGAGGAGATCAATGAGAGATAGAAGGAAAAAAGAAAGGTATAGTCCACCTGATTTTATTTCCAACTTTTCTTTATCTATTACTGATGATGATCCCAAAACTGTCAGGGAAGCAGTGAATTCAAAGGATAGTAAACTTTGGAAGAAGGCCATGGTTGACGAAATGGATGCCTTGGATAAGAATGAGGCATGGGATATAGTTGAGTTTCCAGCTGGAAGAAAATCTATTGGTATCAAATGGTTGTTTAAGAAGAAGTTTAATGCACAAGGTAAAGTGGAGAAATACAAAGCTCAATTAGTAGCAAAAGGTTATTCCTAGGTTTAGGGAATTAACTTTGGTGAGATTTTTTCTCTTGTTTCTAAGTTAACTTCTATTATATTTTTTTTATCTATTGTTGTTGCTTTAGATATTGAAGTGGAACAGATGGATGTGAAGACAAAATTCCTACATGCAGATTGATCTAAAAATGAAGAAGACTTGAAACTTGAATAATAATTGCAAGTGAAATGTTTATGTGTTTAAAGCAACCGGATCAATTTGCAACACATAATTAAGGATTACTTATGTAGAAAATACACATAGACAACAACATAAATC
>ML778484.1:36994-60133 GCA_009831015.1 Picea engelmannii | reverse complement strand
AATACAAATGCGCCACATCTTCCCTCTACCACATCATCATGAGGGTACGGCCCTCCATGTGGCCGTATGGAATGTACGTACAGGTACAGTCAGCATCCCAAATTTTTACCTGTTTGGCTTGGCGGACAGATCACGATATCTCCTCCATACGGACTCCGTTTGCGAAATTAAATATACCATCGGAATCAGGAAGATGAGGCGGATGCAATGGCATTGTTTTCGTCGCATTCTGAGCACTTTGAAAATTGAGCAAAATTTCATCCCCTGATCAGGGATTTGGAAGAAGAAATCTACATGAAGAAACTAGAAGGCTTTGTAGTGAAGGGAAAGAAAGAGTTGTTCTATAAGTTAAAGAAGTCATTATATGGTCTGAAGCAATCACGTACGATGTGGTACCAAAATTTTGACACATACATCCTTGGATTGGGATTTGTAAGAAGAAGGGTTGATCACTATGTATATTCCAAGCAAGTTGGTAATCACTTAATTTATGTAGTGTTGTATGTTGATGACATGTTGTTGGTAGGAAATAACATGGATGTTACCAAGAAGGCGAAATTGCAGCTATCCCCGAAATTTGACATGAAGGATCTCGGTGCTGCTAACTTCATTCTGGGAATGGATATTAAAAGAGATCATGCAAACATGAAACTCTGGTTGAATCAAAGAAAATATGTTGAGACGATATTGCAGAGGTTTAATAAGCATGGAAGTAAACCAGTCAAGGTTCCTATTCCTATAGGTGTAAAGCTATATATAGATGAGTGTCCCAAGACACAGGAAGAAGAAGAGGACATGTCCCATGTTCTGTATGCCAGTGCAGTTGGTAGTTTGATGTATGCAATGGTCTGTACTAGACCAGACATTGCACATGCATTGAGAGTTTTGAGAAGGCATATGTCAAAATGAGAGAAGGAGAATTGGACAATAGTAAAAAAGGTCTTCAGGTATCTTTGTGGAACTACCAGTTATGGATTGTGCTACCAAGGAAGACTAGGATTGGACAGAGTGCTGGACATACATGGCTTTGTTGATGCAGACGCATTTGAGAGCATAGGTTTAATAGGGTGATAATGGTGAAAAGAGATAGACCAGGGTTCAACCCTTAAAACTTTCCAACCACAAAAGGACCATAACGAGTATGGGGAGAAGAACAATAGTCCACCGAGGGGAAAAACCAATAACCTCCAGACCCAAAAATTAAACACAGAGGAACCCCAAAAGAAACACGCTTAAGTTGGCGCAATGATAATACATTGTAAATCCTAAATAGAGAGAGAAAAAGGGGATTTTGTTCATACACCTTTCTTATATTACATTGCATAAAAAAAGAGTATTCATTCATGGATAACATGGATAGCATGGATGGAAATAGAGTTATTTTTCTTACCTTGTGCATGGAAGAACTAGAGATGTGTTTCCTTCCCCATATTTTACCAAGTTCTAGCTTCCCCACGTCATCATCCATACAGAGCAGGGAAAGGTTAGCATGTAGCGTAAAGGGTGTTTTCGCATACAACGCAGAGATAAAATGTTGCAAGACCAAAGGGGGATAAAAACAATGAATGATTCTAACCTCGAGGGCCTCACTAGAGGCGTAAACGCAGTAGGTACATACCAATACTTCTTCCATGTGAAGCCATAGATATGGCAAGCCCACATTGGGTGGGGGTGCCTAAGTGTCAAGTTTGGGAGGTATGATACATGCCTCCCACTAATGAAATAGCTAGAGGTAAATTATTGTAGACCGGACCTGTCAGCCATGATTAAAAATGGATTGCAAACCAATTTATTTCAGAGTCATGTCACTAGTCGGGTAGGGTTACGAACCATTCTAGTTATTGTTTATGCTAGTTACACTATACAAAGAGTATATGATGCTAGGGTATGCACATTTTAATCTATATCTTAAATGATAGGTATATCATTTAGGCTAAAGTCTTACGTTGTGATAGTATCCATATAAAAATTTATTTGTTAAAAGATAAGTTGTGATTAGTGTTAGTTTTATATGTTAAACAATGAATTATGGATAGTGTTAGTGTATAGTATCCATGTGATAGGTCATACGGTAAACAATATATATATATATATATATATATATATTGATATGGATAAATTTAATGTTATGGTATCGATAGGATAGTTTATATGGTAAACTACACACACACACACATATATATATTCATGTGGATAGTGTTAGAGTATGGAATCCATATGATAATTTATATGGTAAACTATATGCACATATATATATATATATATATATATATTGATATGGACAGTGTTATTGTTAGAGAATCCATATTATAGTCACTCTCTCTCTCTCTCTCTCTCTCTCTCTCTCTCTCTCTCTCTCTATATATATATATATATATATATAGTAAAGTGTTGAGGTATCCACACAAAAGTATGTAGGATAAATAATGCATATCATTATGGCTACTGTTAAGATTATGGATAGACTTTATGACAATTTATGATGATAACTCTGCTAGGAATAAAATAAAGGAATAAAGATATGTCTAATGGATTATCTCTGTGTCACAATCAAATGTTGAAGAGTCAAGGAACTTAATGTCCCCTAAGCAAAAAAATTAATTATTTGGGAAATTTGGGGTATATTACATATGGTATCAAAGATGAAGGTTATAGCACTTGGACCTCAAGGAAAGGCCAAATTATTTTATTTTTTTATTTCCGGTTAAAGAAAAAATTGTTGGACTGTTGTGATAATGTCAGCACAGAATGAAGAAGAAATCAGACCTGAAGAGAATCCTAATCAAGGACTTCATAAAGAACCTAGTCATAACAATGAAGGAATTTTAGCCACCTAGGTTTTGGAAACAATGAAGAACCTCATTGTGGAATTACAAGTGTTTAAAGAATATAATGAAAATATGGAAAAGGCACATGAAGACCAGTTAGAAATAAATGAAATTTTGTTGTGCAATATAGTAACAAAAAAGATCCCAAAGGAAAATGAAAAAGAGGAAGAAGTCAGCAAAAGGTCCTCTAAAAACTCTGGTCATGAAACATAAATTGAGAACAGTTCTTCTGAAGACACACACATGGCAGGAAACAAAACAACTACAAGAAGAAAAAGAAAACAAGTAGATCACCTGGAAGGTGAATTCAAGAAAATAAAGCCATCCACCTTTGATGGAGAATCAAGGATGAGTGAAGAGGTTGAAGCATGGTTACTAGATATAAAGAAATACTTCCATATTTATAATTACTCTAGTAATATGAAAGTCAGTATGGCCATTTACAACTTGAATGGAAAATCAAGTATTTGGTGGCAAGACCTGAAATTGGCTAAGGGATTGAAAGAGAAACAGATGGAATGGTTAGATTTTAAGAAATATTTGAAGAAGCAATATTTTTTAGAAATCTATTACGAAAGAAATTCTAAGGAATTATACGAGATAAGATTCGGAAAAATGACCATGGACAATATGATAAATAAATTTCTAGAACCATTGAGATTTGTACCATATGTCAAGGAAGACAAAGTAAAGATATAATGATTCTTAATCTTTCTACCACAGTCGTACAAAGATAGAATTTAATTTGAAAATCCCAAGACTTTAAATGATGTGTTTAGAAAGGCCCAGATGTGATATGATCAGTAAATACATAGGTTTGAAATTACCAAGGTATGGAAGGATAAGAAACATGACATAATGAATCAGCGAAAGAAAGGCTTCCAACCAACCCCTTTCTAGAATATGGCTGATGCAGACCCCGACCCTCGGGCCAAGATCCGTGCATGATCATTCTAAATCTGCCCCTGAGTCAAATTGACTCTTCGATTCCTCCACATGGAATCCCACACACACACCATTGTTTCCACATGTCCTTCTTGAAAAACCTTCCTTGTCCAATTGAACTTCAGGCGCGATCCTTACACCTCCATATAACCACAACCTGGTCCTTGTGCAAGCACCTTTCACAAATCGCGTGTTCACGGGTCAAATACCCTTGACTTTTCTTCACCAAACGTCGATACCCGAGAAGCAATGGGTATGGCTCTTTCTTGTTAGTGCCCTCCACGCATACCCACTAGCTAGAGATAAACACTAACCTCACTTGCAACTCACGAGTTCGCGAGTTGAAAGGTTGAACCTCTGGGTCCTTCTTTTATGAAACTATGAGATGCAAAAGTCAGAGAAGGTTTGACTCCTTCAGTGCTTCTCGAAACTCACAACTTTGCAATTTAAGATGTTGAGCTTTTGTGCTCCTTTCTTATGAGAACCCAAAGCACGAGAAGTCAATAGGGTGTTGATTCTTGCCAGGCGACAAGTGTCCACCTGTCAACCACGCAGTCCCCACTTGATGGACGTGCCATGTGCTCACCCGAGACCTTGGACCTCGGCTCTTCGCGACTCCTGTAGTCAAAACTGATTCGTCCCAACCTCTGAAACCCCAATACACAATATAGCGAAGAGGTTCTGATCCAATGGTTGTTCCTACTTGTTCAGATCCAACCGTTTCCCTACTTCTCGCTATTCGGGAATTCGCACAACCAAAGGATTTGGTCTATCCTCCAAAATCATGATATGTGATACCCCACGAAGATTCAGATATGATGGTTCTCCTGTGGCTTGGATCCAACTGTCTATATCTCTTCCTCCACTTCTCGCAACTCAGAACTTAGCAAATCCAAGAGTTTAGTCTTCCCCCTCCAAACTCACAAACACCGAGTTCGCGAAATGATCTGATGGCCCAAACTGACCACGATTGACGGTCTTCATTGATCCTTGACACCAACGTAATGGGTTCATCCAACCCTTATCCACCCTGCAACTCCTCTGGATCCTACGGTCCACACAACTTCGCATGTTCTCCATGGAGAATTTCGATAGTTCAATTTCTTCCTCAAGAATCTCTATGAACCGACCCAATGTTCTTCTCCTGAAACTTAACCTTCTACGCGATGATTTTCTTCCTTGTCTCCATTTGAACACTTCAGAGGTGTTGATCCTCCTGAGCTTTACCTTGTAAACTGGAGTCTCTAAAAGGACTCCTGCACGCACTCCTTGCGGCAATCTTTCAAATACTTCTAGGTATTTGATCTTTCGACTCTGTGCACTTTTTGTAATAGCAGTCCTTCAACCTTTCAACCTTAGTTGATAAGTTTTGAGGCCTCAAATAGCCTGTGCACACCTTGCACAACTTCTGTGATTCACCTGCACTTCTGCTGGAATGAGAACAACGATATCTCTCGTGAGCTTTTTGAGATAAAACTCAGAACTCTTGTCAATGCACACCTTGCAGACATTTCACTGCACTCCTTATAAGAACTCTCTCAAGATGAGAAACAATTGAAACTCATTCTTCTCCTCTCTCAGACTTCATATACTTAGCATGAAATCATACATTCAACACAGAATAACAACAATGGAATAACAGAGAGAATAAAACAATTGTAAGCATACCATTCAACATATGTAAACAGTAAACATCATAACATCATGAAATCTGAGTCAAAGATTCATATATTAACTCAAGCTCTCTTGTACATGGGTTCTTCTCTACAGCTCTCTGCTACAGCTCTATTTCTCTATTCTGTGCTAATGATACAACAATACTAAGGTGAGGGTGTCTATATTCGTTTTCCCTCCTATGCTCTAAAACTGTCTAATCTATTAATTCAAACCTACCTACTTTCATTAACTGGCTTAAATCCCTTTTACATTAGCAGATGAGAGATAATCACTCATGATATATTTACAACAACCATATATATATGCAAGTAGGCCTCCTAGCTATTACATTAATATACGCTACTTAATTTTTCAAAACATTTCAAAACGTAAAAAATGTGTGTTGCACTTTCCAACTGTCTTTCACCTTCACGCTCGCTTGGCTGCTTACGATGCTCCTGCATCATACTCCCTCACTTGAAAATTTTCATGAACTCATGTTTATGAGCTCTTGCACAGTCTGTCCATGCTTCTTAATTTCTGCTTCATTCTCCCAACTGGCATCTTCAACTGGATGTCCTTTCCATTTGACCAAGTATTCAAAATACTCTTTCTTCCTGGTCTTCTTGCTAATCCTTTTGTTGATTATGCTTTCCATTTGTGGATTTTTAGCTACAGGAATATATTTGGTCCACTGAACTTATTTTTGTTCTTCCTTTTCTCCTGCTTCTTCAGATCTATAATGGTACAAATCCACAACATTGAATATCGATGAAATTTCAATCCCATCGGGTAATTCAATCTCATATGCGTTTGCCCCAAATTTCTTCATGGCTCTGCACGGTCCAATTATTTTCATATTCAACTTATTATATGTTCCCCTTGGGTACCTCTCCTTCCTCAAATGTGAAAGAATCAGATCACCAACCTCAAATTGAATTTTTCGCCTATGTTGATCTACTCTATGCATGTATTCTTGGCTTGAACTCCGCAATTGCTCCTTAACTCAGCTATGAAGCTCCTTCATTGCTTCTGCAAAGTATTCTGCACTAGCACTTCTGAATTCAACTTGTTCTGAATCTCTCAATTCATAAACTCCCCTTGGCTTCATTCCATATACAATTTGGAATGGACTCTACCCTGTTATTTTGTTGAGTGAATCATTATAAGAAAATTTTGCCTATGGTAGAATGTGATCCCATTAACTACGGTGTTCAGTCACTAAGCTCCTCAACAAATCTCCCAAGCTTCTATTCACAACTTCTATTTTCCCATCCGTTTGTAGATGATACACTGAGCTAAAAAAAAAACTTGTCCCTACCTTCTTCCATAAGGTCCTCCAGAAATGTCCAAGTAACTTGGTATCCCGATAAAAAATGATACTCCTTGGCAAGTCGTGAAGTCTGATGACTTCCTTGAAAAACAGGTTTGCAATATGAGTTGCGTCACTAGTTTTCTGGCATGGTATGAAATGTGCCATTTTTGAAAATATGTCGACTACCACAAAGATTGAATCATACCCTCTTTGTGTTCATGGAAGTCCCAATATGAAATCCATGCTTACTGCATCCCATGGCCTCTCAGGTATGGGTAATGGTTGGTATAACCCTGTGTTCTACCTTTTCCCTTTTGTGTGCTGACAAATTCTACATTTGTCCACAAATTTCTTGACATATTTCCTCATACTTGGCCAAAAATATGAGCCATTCAACTCTGAGAATGTCTTGTCATGACCAAAGTGTCCAACCAATCCTCCACTGTGTTTTTCCTTCAGCAGGTTCTCCCTCATGGAGCATTTTGGAATACATAGTTGATTTCCCTTGAATAATAATCCATCCTGGATCATATATTCGGTCCATTGAATTCTTTCCTTGAGAACTGGATTCTCGGATGCCTCATATGCCTCCTTGAAATATGGGTCATCCATGTACATTTCTTTGAGGTTATCAAAACCCAAAGTTTTGACTTTGAATTCCTGCATAAGCAAACATTTCCTGCTCAAAGCATCAACAACTTTGTTAGCAGTTCCATAAATACGCTTAATCACAAAAGTAAAATTATGCATGAATTCAACCCATTTAAAATGTTTTTGGTTCAACTTCTCCTATTGAGTCATGAATTGTAAAGCATGATTATCACTGTACAAAAAAAACTCTTTAGGAACGAAATAATGTCTCCATTTTTTTAACGCTTGTATGACTGCATAGAATTCTTTGTCATATGTTGAGTACTTGATCTTTCCTTCATTCAATTTTTCATTTAAGTATGTGATTGGCCTGTCATCTTGGCTCAATACCACTCTAATTGCAAATCCACTTGTGTCACACTTGACCTGAAATGTCTTGCTGAAATTCGGCAAAACTAGAATTGGCTGCTCAGTGATCTTTTTCTTCAGCAGATTGAAACTCTTCTCTGCCTCCTTTGTCCACTGAAAAGGTTTGTGTCTTTTATTCACCATATCCATCATTGGTGAACTAATTCCACTGAAATTTCAGATGAATTTCCTATAGAAACTTCCTAAACCATGGAATCTTCGAACTTCAAACACACTCTTCAGCGATGGCCAATTCTTAATTGCATTTACCTTTTATGGATCCATCTTCAACTCATTTGTAGTGATAGAAAAACCCAAATAAATGAGTTATGTCCTCATAAATGATGTTTTCTTCATATTTGTCAGCAATTTCTCTTGCTGTAATCTCCTCATCACTTCAGCTAAATGTTTTAAGTGTTTTGTTTCAGTCTTACTGAAAATTAATATATCGTCAAGATACACAATGACGAATTTCTCTATGAAATCCTCTAGGACTGCATTCATCAATCTCATGAAAGTACTGGGTGCATTTGTTAATCCAAATGGAATAACAAGCCATTCATATATCCCTTCATTCGTTTTGAATGTTGTCTTCCATTCATCACCTTCTCTCATTCGAATTTGATGATATCCTCCTTTCAAATCAATCTTTGAAAAAAATCTTACTCCACTCAAGCAATCCATCAAGTCATCCATCCTTGGTAATGGAAATCCGTATTAGATGGTAATCTTATTTATCACCCTTGATTCTGTACACATTCTCTAGCCTCCATGTTTTTTTTTGTTGAGCACTATTGGAGCAGTGCATGGATTCAAGCTTTCTCGAATCAATCCTTTGTCCATTAAGTCCTGGACCTGTCTCTTGACTTCCTCATTTTTTTGCGACATCAACCTATACATGGATTTGTTCGGTAAATTGGCTCCAGGTATAAGATCAATGTGATGGCTTATACTCCTGATAGGTGGCAATGAACAAGGTAGTTCGTCCACTACTATATCAGCAAACTCTCCCAGCAACTTCTAGATTTCTTCTAGTAAATCATCTATCCTTGTACTAGTTAAAACAATTTTAGGCTTCCTGACCACCATAAATTGTTTGTCTTCCTTCTTATTAACCTCCTTAAGAAGTTCCTTCCCACTCATGAGAAGTACAGTGTTGCTTGTTTATGTTTTCACCTCTTTATCTTTAATTGGCAGCAACATGTGAATCCTACCATTTTTCTCTAGTGTGTATGTGTTCTTTCTGCCATCATGAATCACATTCCTATAATATTTCCACGGTCTACCCAGAAATAGATGACAAACATCCATGGGAATTACATCACATAATATTTCATCCTTATATCCTCCTATTTTATATTCAACTAAACATTTTTTAGTGACATTTACCTGATGTCCTTTTTGTAGCCACGAAACTCTGTATGGGCTTGGATGTACAACAGTATCTAGCTCCAGCAATTCTACCATCTCTGTAGATACGAGATTGTTTGTGCTACCACTGTTCATTATGACTTTGCATACTCTGTCCTTAGTTTTGCAAGAAGTCCGAAACAGACTGTTTCTTTGGGTTGGGTTCTCTGCCTCCTTCTCTGGCTTCAAGAGAACTTTCCTCATCATAAAGGATCTTCCACCCTCAACATATTCTACCTCAACATTCCTTCCTTGAGCTTCGGCAATGTGAGTTTCACTACCATATTTCTTCCTATCTGGACACTCATAGGATTTATGTCTGATTTTTCCACAGACAAAGCATTTCACTTCACCGCCTTTGCCTCTTCCTCTTCCTCTGGCTCGAGGAAAAGTATTTCTATCATCATACTGTCCTCCATGTGAGCTTCCATCTCTCTCAGGTTGAGTTTGAGGTTTCTTCCCCTCTTCTTTAGATTTTTGAGTCCTATATTGGGCAACTGTTTTGCCTCAGGCTTGGCTTCTACCTCGGCCTCTTTGACCTTGTTTCCAGCTCAACTTCTCTTCATCTTTCAGAGCCATATGATAAGAATCCTCTACATTATAAAGGGTCATCATGCTCATCTCATCTTGAATGTCATATCTTATACCATTCATGTAACTGGAAACATTTTCATCATCGCTTTCCCGATGACCTGCTCTGGTGTTTATCTTGTAGAACTCTTCAGTGTATTCTTTCACTGAACCCAACTTCTATCTCAAATTTTGCATCCGTCGAAATAGATTAATTTGATAATACTTGGGTATGAATTTGTCTTTCATCTTCGCAACCATTCTATCCCAACTTTTGATTTTCTTCTTGCCCTTGCAACGTCTGTCAGCCTCCAGTTCATCCCACCATAGTGTCGCATGCCCTTTAAGTCTAGTGATGGCATGTTTGACCTTCTTATCTTCCTCGACATCCTCATAGTCAAAGTATTTATCCAGATCTCTAATCTAGTCTAGAATCTCTTCAACATCCAGGTTTCCCTCATACACTGGAATGTCCATTTTTTCTTTGGCACCTATCCTAGAAACAACCCTGAATAGGCGTTCATCTGCAACATCTTCGACTATGAATTTTTCTCCTTCATTTCCAGCTTCATTTTCACTTTCATCTTCGTTGATACCCCCAGCGTCAACTGTGCACCTCTGTGCTATCTCCATGGCATCAAGCCTGGAACGTAACTCGCACATTTCCCTTTCCATTGTTGGATCAGGCATCGCCACTAGCCTATCTCTTATTCTCGATGGCATGGTTGTAAAATGTTCCTATGTTCTCTCTGCTATAGAAAGAAAATACTTTTTCTATAGCTCTGATACCACAACTGAAGAAAACCCCGACCCTCAAGCCAAGATTTGGGAAGGATCGTTCTAAATTTGCCCCTAAGTCAAATTGACTCTTTGATTCCTCCATAGGGAATCCCACACAAACACAAGTGTTTCTGTAGGTCCTTTATGAAAAACCCTCCCTGTCCAATTTAACTTTAGGCATGATCCTTACACCTCCATATGACCATGACCTTGTCCTTACGCAAGTGCCTTTCGCAACTCGCGTGTTCGCGGGTTTAAGACCCTCAAATTTTTTTCACCAAATGTCGATACCCGAGATGCGATGGGTATGGCTCTTTCTTGTTAGTGCCCTCCATGCATAACCACTGGCTAGAGCTAAACACAAACCTCACTCGCAACTCGCTAGTTCACAAGTTGAAAGGTTGAACCTCTAGGCCCTTCTTTTATGAAACTCTGAGACACGAAAGTCAGAGAAGGTTTGACTCATTCAATGCTTCTCGAAACTTGCAACTTTGTGACTTGAGATATTGAGCCTTTGTGCTCCTTTCTTACAAGAACCTGAAGCATGAGAAGTCAAAAGGGTGTTGACTCCTTCCAGGTGTCAAGTGTCCACCTATCAACCACGTGGTTCCCACTCGATGGACATGCCACGTGCTTGCCCGAGACCTGGACCCTTGGCTCTTCGCGACTCCTGCAGTCAAAACTGCTTCATCCCAACCTCCAAAACCCCGATATGTGATATAGCGAAGAGGTTCTGATCCAACGGTTGTTCCTACTTGTTCAAATCCAACAATTTCTGTACTTCTCGCTATTCAAGAATCGGCACAACCAAAGGATTTGGTCTATCCTCCGAACTCATGATATGTGATACCCCATGAAGATTCATATCTGACGGTTCTCCTTCAGCTTGGATCCAATGGTCTGGATCTCTTCCTCCACTTCTCGCAACTTGGAACTTCACAACTCCAAGAGTTTGGTCTTCCCCTCCAAAATCACGAACCTTGAGTTCGTGAAATGATTCAACGGCCCAAACTGACCATGATCGATGGTCTTCGTTGATCCTTGAAACCAACATAATGGGTTCTTCCAACTCTTATCCACCCTGCAACTCCTATGGATCTTACGGTCCTCACAACTTCGCTTGTTCTCCACAGATAATTTCGACCATTTGATTTCTTCCTCAAGAATCTCTATGAACCGAGCCAATGTTCTTCTCCCAAAAATTAACCTTCTATGATATGATTTATCTTCCTCATCTCTCTTTGAACACTTCAAAGGTGATGATCCTTGTGAGCTTTAACTTGTAAACTCAAGTCTCTAAAAGGACTCCTGCATGCACTCCTTGTGGAAATCTTTCAAATACTTCTGGGTATTTGATCTTTCGACTCTGTGCACTTTCTGCAACAACAGTCCTTCAACCTTTCAACCTTAGTTGATAAGTTCTAAGGCCTTGACTAGCCTGCGCACACCTTGCATGACTTTTGTGCTTCACCTGCACTTCTGCTGGAATGAGAAAAATTGTATCCCTCCTGAGATTTCTGAGATAAAACTTAGAACTCTTGTCAACGCACACCTTGTGGACGTTTCACTGCACTCCTTGCAGGAACTCTCTCAGGATGAGAAACAATTGAAACTCATTCTTCTCCTCTCTTAGACTTCATATACTTAGCATGAAATCATACATTCAACACAGAATAACAACAAAGGCATAACAGAGAGAATGAAACAACTGTAAGAATACCATTAAGCATATGTAAACAGTAAACATCATAACATCGTGAAATCTGAATCATAGCTTCATATATTATCTCAAGTGCTCTTGTACATGGGTTCTTCTCTACAACTCTCTTCCTCTATTTTTTTCTAATGATACAACAATACAAGGGTGAGGATGTCTATATTCGTTTTCCCTCCTATGCTCTAAAACTGTCTAATCTATTAATTCAAACCTACCTACTTTCATTAACTGGCTTAAATGCCTTTTACATTGACAAATGAGAGAAAATTGCTCATTATCTACTTACAATAGCCATATATATATGAAAGTACGCCTCCTAGCTATTACATTAATATGCACTCCTTAATTTTTCAAAACATTTCAAAACATGAAAAATGTGTGTTACGCTTTCCAACTGTCTTTCACCTTCACACTCGCTTGGCTACTTACGATGCTCCTGCATCAATGGCAAAGAGTTTCCAAAAGAAGGACTATCATTCCAACACCCAAAGTTCTCAAGGGGGAGGTATATTTGGGATCTTACAATATAATAATTGGAATGGATTAGTTAGAGAAACATAAAGTATAATAATTGTCACGAAAAGTCACTTACTTACGGAGACGAAAACAACTTAGTTAGGATGATACAAGGGATCAAAAAAACAGTTTCGGTTAGGCAGATATCAACAATACAGTTTAAGAAATGTATGAATAAGGGTTTCCAAGTTTATGTTGTTCAAGTAACTAATCTGTTAGAAAATGAAAACAAACCCAGTCTAAAATACTTTGCAATACTTCATGGTTTTAGAGGTGTATTTCTAGATGAAATACTAGAACTACCTCTAAGAAGAGAGATAAACTTCTATATCGATCTACTACATGGATCTGCCCCAATATCTAAGGAACCTTATAGAATGAGTTTACCCGAATTAACAGAGGTGAAAATTTAGCTACAATAACTGTTAGATAAAGAATATATCATACCAAGTGTCTCACCTTGGGGAGAACTAGTTCTTTTCATTATAAAGAAAGATGGGACTTTGAGACTATGCATTGACTATCGACAACAAAATAAGAGGACGATTAAAAATACGTATCCTTTACCTAGAATTAATGACCTGTTTGACCAAGTGGGATGAACAAAGATCTTCTCTAAGTTAGATTTAAGATTTGATTATCACCGAGTCAGAATAAAGGACAAAGATATAAATAAAACAACATTTAGAACATGATACAGACACTATGAATTTGTCATAATTTTTTTTGGTCTTACTAATGCACCAACAACCTTTATGTGTTTGATGAATAGTATATTTAGTCAATATCTGAATAAATTTGTATTGGTGTTTATCGATGATATTTTAGTTTACTCAAAAATGGAAGAAGAACATGAGGAACATCTGAAAATAGTATTGCACACCTTAAGGAAATACAAATTGTATGCGAAGTTTGATAAGTGCAACTTCTACCAAAGAAGAATATAGTACCTAGGACACATGATATCCAAAGAGGATATTGCAGTTGATCCAAAGAATATAATATCCATTATGGAATGGGATATCCCTAAGGATGTAGAAGACATTAGATCATTTATGGGAATTACTGGTTATTACCGAATATTTATCAAAGAATTTTTTAAGATCGCGTATCCAATTACACCTTTACAGAAAAATGGAATAAGGTTTACTTGGTCACAAAAGTATTAGGAAAAATTTGATAAGATAAAGGTAATGTTGATGACAACACTTATCCTAAGGGTAGCAGATCATGATAGAGACTTTACAGTTTGTGTGGATGCAAGAAAAGAAGGCTTGGGAGGTGTCCTACCATAAGATGGACATGTCATATGTTACAAATCACGTAAACTAAAATAACATGAACGTAACTAAATTACACATGATTTGGAGTTAGCAACCGTAATTCATGAGTTGAAAATGTGGTGACATTATTTAATGGGGAGAAAGTTTCTGTTGCTAACCAAAAAACGTGGTGTAAATTTTTTATTCAGTCAACCAGATCTCAACGCAAGGAAAGCGAGGTGGTATCATTTTTAAGTGAATTTGATTTTGAAGTAAGACACATCAAAGGAAAAGAAAACAAATTTGTAGACTCCCTAATTCTAAGGACTAACAAACTTTTTGAGATAAGTGTTAGAAAAAAAGAAAATGACATCGAACAAAGAATAAAATATGAAAACTATAATGAAAAAAAATACATCAAAACAACAACATAATTACAAGAAAATGCATAAAGCTTGAACAAAACAGATCCGAGTTTAGATCAAAATGGACTACTAAGGTTCAAAAATAGGTTGTACGTAGCTAACTCTATTGAATTAAAGTAAAAAATTATTGACGAATTGCACAAAAGGACATATTCTGGTCATCCATGATAACAGCCTTAAGAAACATTTTTTATTGACCTAACATGAAAAGTGAAACAACTGAATACTTATCTAAATGCTTAGATTGTCAACAAGAAAAGGCTAAACATCATCATCCAACCGGTCTGCTACAACCTCTACCTATACCAAAATGGAAGTGGGAGATTATCTCATTGGACTTCATCACAGGGTTTCCTAAGACTCAAAAGTAAAATGAATCAATTATGGTAGTGATTTATAAACTTAGCAAATCTGCACATTTTATACCTATGAAATCTACTTATAAAGAAATTAATATTGATGAAATTTTTATGAAGGAAATATTTAGATTACATGGAATTCCTAAGATGGTGATCTCTGATAGAAATGTCAAATTTACATCAAAGTTTTAGAAGGAATTGTTTGTAAGATTGGATACTAACCTGAATTTTAGAAGAAGCTACCATCCACAAATGGTTGGGTAAAACGAACGAATGAATCAAATTTTGGAAGACATGTTACGAATGTACGTGAGAATGAAACCAACTAAGTGGGAGGAATACCTACAGTTAGTTTAATTTTATTACAATAATGACTATCAAACATCAACCAAGATGAGTCCCTTTGAAGAATTATACAGAAGGAAATGCACAACTCTGATTAGTTGGGATAATCTAGTTGAAAGTCTTATGATGGGACCAAAAATTCTCCAGGAAATGGAGAAAATGGTAAAAAGGGTATGGCACAATTTAAAGGAGGCCCACGATTAACAGAAAATATATGAAAATTTAAAAAGGAGACACCAGGAGTTTCAAATTGGGGACCATATATATCTGAAATTCAAAGAAAGGAGAAGCTCTCTAAGTCTAGAGAATTGTTCAAATTTGGTGCCCATGTTTTGTGGCCCCTTTGATATTTTAACTCGAATTGGACCAGTGGCGTATCAACTAGCACTTCCTGCAAACTTAAAAGTTCATGATGTTTGTCATGTTTCCTTATTAAAAAAGTATATTCATGATCCTACTCACATCATTGACTGGAACATGGTGCAGGTTGAACCAGAAGTCAAGTTCCAAGAAAAACCTCTGTGCATTCTGGACATGAAAGAAACAGTACTATGGAATAGAGTCATCGCCTAGGTAAAAGTGCAATGGAAGCAGTTTATCCCTGAGGAGGCCACTTGGGAATTGGAGGAAGATTTGCAGAAATCTTATCCAACCCTATTCTCAGAGAGGAATGAACAATGATGACAATGTGGTACTTGAGAAGGAGAGGATGTAATATCCTCAAAATTTAGAATAATTAAATTTTAAGTGAACTTTGGAATAATTTATGTTTTTGGAAAATTTGGATTTGGAAATTATTTGCCATTTATGGAAAATCCAAATTTGGAATTTTTATTATTGTAATTAATTATTTGATGACTGTTGGAAAAATATTTGACTTGCCCAACTAACCTATTTTATTTTGACACATGCGAAAGAATTTTTTTTTACAAAGTAAATGTTGGAAGACAAATGGAACAACCAGGTTAAAAATAGTTTACCATGACTCCATGAGGGGGGAGAAAGTATTCGTGGCCTCAAGGCTGATTTTTACAAGTGGAAAATGTAGAATTTGACCACTAGAAGCCCCTAAAAATTAGGTATTTGTAATGTTGTGTATTTCCCAGTGAGGGAAGGAAAGACCTTGGAACAAGATGCATATAAAAACAACATATGGAGGAGGTAGGATGTTGTTTAGTATGTTGGATAAAAGAAACTATTTGCTGCTATGAACACTATTAGTGTGAGGAAAAGGAATTTCTCATATGTGGATGGTGATTGTAGCTAAGGAGGATAATTTCTGTTTCCCCTTATGGAATCATGGTCAGGCTAGGGGGTGAACATGGCAAGTGACCTTGGTTGTTTCTTTCTACGGTTGGGTGGAACATGGTTGTTCTATTTGTATTCCAACATCAGGTTTCAGATATGTATCTTGACTTGCATGATTTGTTAATATTATGTTTGATTATTATTGGTTAGGAATGTCATGGTTTATTACATTTCAAGGATACTATATTGTTTTAATTGAAATGTGATGATGGTATATATATATATAAATGTGTTGAACCTGCACATAATAGATCTATCTAGAAAATACTATACACATTTGCAGAGAGAAATTTAAGAAAGAAGAAGCAAGATAGAAAGAATGGAAGAATTCTCATTAACTGTATTCCACACTAAAAGAGTGAATAATTTACAATATATATAGAATAAATGAGTGACTAATGAGACATGGTGGTGGTCTAGACTGATCTGGATAGACACCAATAGTTACAAGAGTAAACTACCACCTAGTCTAGTCTCTCTGGTAGTTACAGGAGTGAACTGCCACCTAGCTGAGTTAACTAGTCAACTAGTCTTTATTTAACTGACTGAACAAAGAGTAGTGAGTTGGTGATGATCCCAATGTTGCATGGTGACAAAACCAATGCAACATCAAAACTCAAATCAACTAGTCAAACTGAAGTGTCAACTGAAAGAGAATATTCTCTAGGTGGAATATTCTCCCCTAAAATATAGGAGACTAGATAATGACTAATTATGAATAATAAACAAGGAATAACCTTAGGAAAAATAAATCCTAGGTGTGTGTGAAGTAACTCCAACACCCCCCCTGAACATCACTAAGGTGAAAATAAAGAATGGGTCCCAGCTACGAGGCCATGTTAGGTACCCAAATACAAAAGATACACTGAACTAAATGAGGAAAAAGGAAAAACCTCATGGGAACAAAACCCCCCCTCAAATTACAATGCATAAAATAAAAAAATGAGAAGGAACAAAAAAACAGTTCCTAAGCAACCATGTCCTTCACTCCAAGAAGACCTCGCAACTGTGCAAGTTTGTGCTCTTTGAAGATTTTGTTGAAGATGTAKATGTCTGCACGGATCTGATGAAGTATATGCATCATTGATATTTCCACACATATCCACTTTATCTTCTTATTATGAATAAGATTCAAATAAAGTTTGGATGAAATTTTGAAAACTGTGCGATCGTTTCCAGAAAAATGCTGAAATTTTGTTGATTTTAAGACGATCATAACTTCACTTTCCGAACTCCATTTCAGATGATTTGTTTTTTGAAATTGGATATTTTCTCGAGAGGAATTCAAATATCCAATTGTTTTCTACAAATGTTTCTCAGAAAATATCAGAATGGTGGATGATGTGCGCGGCTCATTTTTTGACTCCCGAGATGCATGCATGGGGCATGCAAAAGAGTCTACATGTGACTCCTGAGATGAATGCCATATATATTGCACATGAATTTCAGAAAACAAATCTAAAATGGAGTATACATCATCTTAAATTAATGGAATACAAATTTCTACAAAAACGTTTGTAGAAGACTCTTCATAACAAGAGGATTGATCTTGTGATGGCTTCTCTTTTGGCTCTATATGTTCAACCTCCTGTATGAAATCTTCACAATATTCTTTATTCCCAAATAGAACCTCCAATCTGGTCCATAATTCATTTGGATTTAATCCTTGTGATTCTTCATATACTTGATGGAAAATTTTGGGAGAAACAGACATGCCAATAATTCCTATGGCCATATCTTGCCTATTGAGAAAGTCATTTTTCTCATTGACAGAATCAGGCTCTACTTCCATTACCATGTTTATTTGGTACAAGCCTCTACATCTAAGATGAAGAAGAATTTTTGGCTTCCATTCCAAATAGTTATGAGGCGTGAGAATCATTTCTGATGAATAATCCATCTTTTTGTTGTCTTCAATCTTTTGTACCTACAAAAAATGAATTGATGTAGTTTTTTCTTAGAAGTCCGTCAACTCTGATACCGTGTAAATGTGTTGAACCTACAAATAATAGATCTAGCTAGAAAATACTACACACATTTGTAGAGAGAAATTTAAGAAAGAAGAAGCAAGATAGAAAGAATGGAAGAATTCTCATTAACCATATTCCACACTCAAAGAGTGAATAATTTACAATATATATAGAATAAATGAGTAACTAATGATCCATAGTGGTCATCTAGATTGATCTAGACACACACCAATAGTTACAAGAGAAAACTGTCACCTAGTCTAGTCTCTCAGGCAGTTACGGGAGTGAACTGCCACCTAGTTGAGTTAACTAGTCAACTAGTCTTCAGTTAACTAACTAAACAAAGATTAGTGAGTTGGTGATGATCCCAGTGTTGCATGGTGACAAAACCAATGCAACATCTAAACTCAACTCAACTAGTCAAACTAAAGTGTCAACTGAAAGAGAATATTCTCCAGGTGGAATATTCTCCCCTAAAATATATGAGACTAGATAATGACTAATTATCACTAATAAACAAGGAATAACCTTAGGAAAAATAAATCCTAGGTGTGTGTGAAGTAACTCCAACACCCCCCCTGAACATCACTATGGTGAAAATAAAGAATGGGTTATGGCTACGAGTCCATGTTAGGTACCCAAATACAAAAGATACACTAAACTAAATGAGGAAATAGGGAAAAAATCATGGGAACAAAACCCCCTCTCAAATTAAAATGCATAAAATAAAAAATGACAAGGAACAAAAAAACAGTTGCTAAGAAAACATGTCCTTCACTCCAACAAGACCTCGCAACTATGCAAGTTTGTGCTCTTTGAAGATTTTGTTGAAGATGTAGATGCCTGCACGGATATGATGAATTATATGCATCATTGATATTTCCACACATATCCACTTTATCTTCTAGTTACGAATAAGATCCAAATAAAGTTTGGATGAAATTTTGAAAACCGTGCGGTTGTTTCCAGAAAATGGCCGAAATTTTGTTGATTTTAAAACGATCACAACTTCACTTTCTGGACTCCATTTTGGACGATTTGTTTTTTGAAATTGGATATTTTCTCGAGAGGAATTCAAATATCCACTTGTTTTCTGCAAATTTTTCTCAAAAAATATCATAATGGTGGCTGATGTGCGCGGATCCTTTTTTGACTCTTGATATGCATGCATGGTGCATGCAAAAGTGTCTGCATGTGACTCCTGAGATGCATGCCATATATCTTCCACATGAATTTTAGAAAAAAAATCTAAAATGGAGTAGACATCGTCTTAAATTAATGGAATACAAATTTCTACAAAAACGTTTGTAAAAGACTCTTCATAATAAGAGTCTTGATCTTGTGATGGCTTCTCTTCTGGCTCTATATGTTCGACCCCCTGCATGAAATCTTCACAATATTCTTTATTCCCAAATAGAACCTCCAATTTGGTCCATAATTCATTTGGAGTTAATCCTTGTGATTCTTCATGTACTTGATGGAAAAGTTCGGGAGAAACAGACATGCCAATACTTCCTATGGCCATATCTTGTCTATTGAGAAAGTCATTTTTCTCATCGATATAATCAGGCTCTACTTCCATTTCCATGGTTATTTGGTACAAGCCTCTGCATCTAATATGAAGAAATTTTTTTGGCTTCCATTCCAAATAGTTATGAGGTGTAAGAAGTATTTCCGACGAATAATCCATCTTTTTGTTGTCTTCAACCTTTTGTACCTGCAAAAAATGATTTGGTGTAGCTTTTTCTTAGCAGTCTGTCATCTTTGATACCATGTAAATGTGTTGAACCTGCATAGAATAGATCTACCTAGAAAATACTACACACATTTGCAAAGAGAAATTTAAGAAAGAAGAAGCAAGATAGAAAGAATGGAAGAATTCTCATTAACCGCATTCCACACTCAAAGAGTGAATAATTTACAATATATATAGAATAAATGAGTAACTAATGATCCATAGTGGTGGTATAGATTGATCTAGACACACACCAACAGTTACAAGAGTAAACTGCCACCTAGTCTAGTCTCTGAGGCAGTTACGAGAGTGAACTGCTACCTAGCTGAGTTAACTAATCAACTTGTATTCAATTAACTGACTGAACAAAGAGTAGTGAGTTGGTGATTATCCCAATGTTGCATGGTGACAATAGTAATGCAACATCTAAAATCAACTCAACTTGTCAAACTGAAGTGTCAACTAAAAGAGAATATTCACCAGGTGGAATATTTTCCCCTAAAATGTAGGAGACTAGATAATGACTAATTATGACTCATAAACAAGGAATAACCTTAGGAAAAATAAATCGTAGGTGTGTGGGAAGTAACTCCAACAATATATATATATATATATGTTCTCATCCATACATAAATAGAAGAATTGTTGTATGTTCCTATCAATCATAAAATATCGTTATATATATATATATATATATATATATATAACAAAACTATTGTTATATTCCTATTGGCCATTGAATTAGATATATGTTGAATTACTATTTCAAATCTTTGAAAATACCATAGAGAATAGACAGAGCGAAGTAACAATCCATATACATTGTTTATATTATCTATAAACATAGAAAATAGTGATTCAGTAGTCTACAAGTGTATTGCAAAAGTAGTTGTCACATTTAATGAACCTTGTTCAAAGTATTTACAAAACAACCTATGTATTCAATTGACCATGGTTCAAATATTACAGTGGAGTACCATAGGCCAAATACTCCATTACCACTTGTATTGTAGATAGAATCTAAGAAGAAGGCACAAAATATGCACCCCTAGATCAGAACTCGAATACATTTCGATCAAGAGGTTTTCCTTGATCCGCTTTCCTTGTATATATATAAACATGCAAAAGAAGAAACATGAAGGTTTAGTAAACAATACTAGCATGTTCATAAAAGTAGAATATTAAGAATAAGTCAAAGATAATACTTACCTTCAGTCCAGTGAAGAACCAAAACACTTTGGCTCTTATACGACAACCTGCCCACAATCCAGGAGGAGGAGGAGTGGACCCAAAATTGGCTAATGGGTACCCTCACAAAACAAAATAGGGCCCCATCATTAATTTAATGTAACTGTGCATAAATATTCACTTATAAAATAGAGAAAGTGAAAGTAAATAACTAGCATCAAAATAGATTATGCATAGAATGAGAAAACAAGAAGAACAGTTTTATATTTCTCCGAACCTTGTGTGTTTTCACTTTTAAATATTTTAAGAATCTAAAGCGATAGATAAATATGTGTTCGGTGTGTTCAGATGTTCAAAAGAGGTGCATAAGAGTTTCAATTTGTGTATTGTTTCCTTTAAACCAAAACAATTTAATAACACTACAGTAAGAACCAAATCCCTCCTGACAGAGAATCGTTTTATAGCCAGAGGATTAATACTGATGTATATATCTATTTATAGAAAGTGTAGATTTATGAATTTCCAAAGAGTATATAATTACACAGTGCGCAAATCTACAAAATTCCTACAAAGGATTAAGACTACTATATATATTTACGTAGAGTATAAATCATGAGTTCCACAGAGTGGTGTAATACAAAAAACATAAATTATGATTTACATAGTGTTGATGTATATCTTACACAGAGCGTAATTATGAATCCCCACAAAGGGTAAATAATGTGATTTTCATACATAGAGCATAAATTATGAGTTTCACAGTGTTGATATATATTTTACAAAGAGCGTAATTACGAATCCCCATAAAGGGTAAAAACTTTATTTTCATACACATAGCATAAATTAAGATTTACACAAAGAGTTAGTATATTTTACATAGAGCGTAAATACAAATTCCCATAGAGGGTTTCATCCATCTATTTTCCATATATATATATATATATATATATATATATATATATATATATATATATATATATATATATATATATATATATATATATATANTTATATATATATATATATATATATATATATATATATATATATATATATATATATATATATATATATATATATATATATATATATTATCGTTATACACAGGAGTAATTTAGGAATGACTAGAGCGTTAATTTTTGCTACATATGATAGATTTGTTTAATACACATAATGAAAATCATGAACAAGGGGTTGATATTGTCACATATAGATATTATTGATATTACCAAGAATGTAACTTGAGGACCTTCCCACAAAGAGTTAATGAATATATATATATATATATATATATGCATAAATAGGAAATACAAAACATCCCCTATGGAGTTTGATAAAAAACAAATCGGGACAATAACAATCATCTTAGAAAGTCTCAAAATTCTTGGGATGAGCTCCACAACATCAGTTTAATAGGGTGATAATGGTGAAAAAGAAAGACCAGGGTTCAACCCTTAGAACGTTCCGACCACGAAAGGACTATAATGTGTATGGGGAGAAGAACAACATTCCACCGAGGGGAAACACCAATAACCTCCAGACCTAAACCTTAAACACATAGGAACCCTGAAATAAACACACTTAAGGTGGAACAATGATAATACATTGTAAATCCTCAATAGAGAGTGAAAAAGGGGAGTCTGTTCATACACCTCTCTTATATTACATTGCATCAAAATAGAGTATTCATTCATGAATAACATGGATATAATGGGTAGAAACAGAGTTATTTCTCTTACCTTGCGCATGGAAGAACCAGAGATGCGCTACCTTATCCATATTTTATGAGGGTTGAGGTTCTCCAGGTCGTT
>ML778484.1:4146-17946 GCA_009831015.1 Picea engelmannii | reverse complement strand
AAATTGTACATACATCTTGTGTTCTTTGTGTTCATTGTGGTGATGACTTGTTGATGATATATTGATGATATATGTTGTTGATATGTGCTCACATCTAATTGGTTGTAAATGACAACAATGGGTAATGAATAAATGTTGAATGCTAATTGATGAGTTTTTGTGCAAGAGGGAAGTTTTGGGAAAAAGAGCCCCACACTCATTCACCCCCCCCCCCTCTAAGTGTGGTAGGTGTGTCCAACATGATCTGCTTGGAGGAGTCTAGATATGTCATTTTATGCCATTGGAGGTTCATCTCTAGGGAAATAGCACCCTTTTGCAACATTGATAGAAATGGTATTTTCTTTGGATTATTTTATTTGGTTCAGGAGGAATTTCTTAAGGAGGACACAACTCCCATTAAGGACACTCATATATATGAGGGAAAATTTGAGGGGTTTTACTGTAAATTGCTTAATTCCTAGTCTAGAGCCCCTGATCTAAAGTTTGAGGTTGTTTTGATATCATTTGGAGGCCATTTATTAGGAGGCTAAAATATTGAGCATTTGCAGCTAGTTAGGGTCATACCAGTTCTAGATCCAACATTCCAGGGTTGTACTATACCCAGATCTGATCATCCAGGCCGTACCATTAGGGATCTAAAGGAATTCATTCAAGAAGGGAAATAAATTAATCTTATAATTATCTATATTTAGTGGAGGAATACCTAGGATATCTATATCTCCTATATTGTACCATATTTTCACATCTATGTATGAAGATCACTTATTCTATCTAAATAAATGTGAGATCTCAAGCTTGTTATCTTTGTTTATGTGTTTTCTTCATTATTATGTGTTCCATACTTTTTATGATGTCTTATATGCAATAAACTCAGCAAAAATTCTTCAGCACATCTTTCTATAGAAGTAGTCTGCAAAACAAAACAAAAAACATGAAACACAAACCCTAGTTCTTGGCCGAAAATTGGCTGGGAACATTACAGTTGGTGTCATTATCAAGGATGATTTTAAGGATGGAAATTTATTTTAAAATGTAGAAACCTTGGTGAATCCTACTAGTCCTTCATATTCCAACTATAAAATGGTTTCTGATATTTTTGTAAAAATATTCAAATTTGTAAGGATTTTATATAGTTTGTATAAAATTTTGGGCAATTTTTAACATAAAATAATTTAGTCCTAGAGAATTTGGGCGAATCATTTTTAGAATAACGAATATTTTTTTGGGAAAAAACATGGAAAATTATCCCATGAAAAAAATTTATCCTCTAAAATCATCCCTGGTCATTATTGTAGGCATTTGGGTTCTCTTTGTTTTATCGTTGAAAGCGAATGTTTCTCTTCTATAAGGGTGTTCTTCTGAGAGGAATAACCTTGAGCAATCGTACACTAGATTTCATAGGTGGTTGGACCACCTAGCCTTTAGAGAAGGTCCACAACATTTACATCCATGATAGCCTTTAGTTACAAGGCCTGCGAAATTATTGTATACATAACACATTAGTGTTTAAGAATAGAATGTCAATAATAAGGAATAAAATATGAAAATAAATATTGTTACATATATAAAAAAATAAACAAATGTGTTAATTACTAGAGAAAAATCCTAAACCTGGATAATCATGTGTGGTGTAAGCACATATTCCATAAAATGTAAAACTCCTCTCTATTGCGATGGATCTTGATACATCATATACATGTATCCCTTCCCATAATTCCTTCAATTCATATACCAATGGTTGTAGGTATACATCCATATTATTCAGTTGTCTTCTACCAGGGACTATAAGAGCCAAGATAAGATGTTCATTATTCATGGACTACCATGGAGGGGTATTTTTACTGATCAATACTATAGGAAAACAAAATAGTTGTTTTTTTTTAGGGAATATGGGTTCACGCCATCCATTGTTATGTTGATTCGTAGACTTCGTGCTTCATCCTTGAATTTTTCTAGCCATGTATTCTCTATATGCTTCATGGCTATTGAATATGTTGGGATTCTCATAACTCCCAACTCACTTATGTGTGAGGCATGACATCCTTGGAACATAGTTAATTTTTTGCAAGGAAATATGCTTTGAATCCTTGGGATTATAGGCATGTGCCTCAATATATTATGAGGAGGGTCACCATGCGATTTACCATTTTTATTTGATTTATGGTACCTTTCATGCCCATCTTTTGAGCATATCTCTTTGTCTACATATTCTCCTATATATAGAATAAAATCATTGGGGCATGCATGATATGATATATACTCAACAATTAACAATTTCAACAACTTCTTTTCCTTTTCACAACTACTGGGAAAATGATTATCACTAGGAAGAACCTTATCTTTGAATATTATGCAGTTAGTAGGAAATAGAATTAATGTAAAAGGTAATTTAACATTTATAAAAGGAACCATATCTAATGTTGATTGTACTATGAAAAGATTTCGCAAAATCAATATAAGGAACTTGCTTGTCAATTACCTCAATATTGTCGAGAAAAATGTGTTTGACATGCCAAAATTTGTTTTCACATTGTAAAGTAATATTGTTGTCCCAAGATGGGTAGACTTTGACTGGGAAATAGGTCCAAAGAGCGGGGTGGTGGAAGAAGGTTTTAGGCTTTCAAAAATTGTATCATTCATATGCGAATCATCCCCTAGCTCATCATTCTGGAATGTGTCTGGAAACATTTTCTCCATGGCATTCATATCCCTTAAGTAATCATCCATACCAAGCTTTTTTTATTGTCCCCATTGCTAACTTCTTAAGAAATACTAGTATTGTTGTAGCCATTCCTAATTGGTGAATTTTGATGTAGTGGGAATTGAATAGTCGTTGATTCAACCATTCTTGGTATGCTTCCTCTCTGATTTGTGGTGTCATTTCATCCTTCTCTCGTGTTGACATTTTTGTGGAGTGCAATGAAATTTGGTAGGTAGGTCTCTCATCATCAGAAGAATCCTAGTTTAAAAAATATTGAACATTAGTACATCGATGATATTAGTAAGTACAATGCAATAATGTGTTTGTTCAAATTACATTATACCAAACAATTATTACCATCACTGATGAAGGATTGTGACTGGAATATGGAATGTCACAATTGGAAGGGTAAAGTGGTTGTCCATTTGCATCTACCAACTACTTGAGGTATGTTTCTCCTAATCAGACCTTATGGGATTTTTGAACTGGTACTGGAATATTTTCTACGTTCGAACTCGATTCGGAATCATGGTCCTAAATATTTGGAAACATTTTTATTCATATTGACATGGATAAATAAATATTCAACGAGATAATAAAAACATAAATAAAATAAGTTAAACTTACTAGAGATGGAAAGGGAGAACTCCACGGTGGACTTTGAACATTATGGAATGGAATGGAATTTGAATAATTGGCCATTTGATCATATAATAATATTTGTTCATTTCATTTAAACAAAAATAACAATAAATTTTACTGTACATATCTAAAATAAATTTTGAGGACCATACCATAATATGAGTTTGAATATAGTTTTGAAACAATTTTTTAAGAACAAGGAGACATAAAATGTAAAATGTATACTGAAGTATTGAAAGTCATGTGAGTTCATCATAAAAGATAACTTGAGATGAATATAATATTTTATGTGCAAATAAAATTTCAAATAACTTTAAATGCATATCGGTGTGCTTATAAAACACAAACGCATTGGTGCACATATTAACAATAAGCACCAGTGCGTTGAAAAATCAAGCACACCGTGTTTCTAGATTTTTTTAATAAAAAACAATTATATATATATGGTGTGTGAAATAATATGGACACACCGGTGCATAATGTAAAATGGCCGCACAGTCGTGCGAGAATCAAATTTCATAAAATCATTTAAATACTAAAATGTTATTCACTATTTCATTATTTTGCAAAATTTTGCAGGGAGAGACTTCTAAGACAGACATATGGAGGAACACTATGTAGGAGCATAATAAATTGGAAGCACGATATTATTTAGAATATGAGAATTCGAAGGGTATGGTGCTTCACTCTAAACCCTTTTCATAGAGTTGTTTTTAATATTAAGAAGGTATTCAATATTTTCATTATTTTTCCAAAATTTATAGGAAACATATTTGGAAGAGAGACATACCAAGGAGAACAGTGGAGAAGAAGAATACTTTGGAACGGTATAAATATTCAGAAAAAAATAATTTGAAGGGTATGGTGATTCACTCAAAATACTACATTAAAAAAAAAAATCAAATTACCTTAAACACTTGTTTTTTTTGCTTGCATGAATGAAAAAAATCATGTTAGGGTTTAACTCCCTCTATCACTTCAGAATTAAGGCTTTTCGCTTTAGGTATTTTACATCTAATGGGTTTATTTTCTATATATAGCCATTTGGCATGTTATGCAAAGGAACCAATTATTGCATCGGATCCCAAACAAAGTCACCCCTCTACCTTTTTATTTTTTATTTTTTTAAACGGTTTCTGATTTGATGTTTAAAAAAAAATATGTTTTCTTCTTTTCTAGTGTGTGTTTTCGAAAGAAACTCATCTATGTGTTTTTTTATAAGGAATGCACTAATTAAGCCATATTTTATAAAAAAAAATTAAAATATATGTCGCATACAAAAAAATATCACCGATGTTCTCATCTAAACAACACAGAAAATGTTGTCGCATAATTTTTTTAATTTTTCTTCTCATCGGTGTATAGTTTTTCTATTTTTTTAAGAATGTTTAATTTGTTTGCTATGTTTTTGTTTTCTACTATAGTTGTTGTGATGTCTTCTATATATGTCGCACTTTTGTAATTCGCAACATTTAAAAAAAAAAAATCAAATTGTTCGGTGCTTGTTGTTGTATGGATCATAATAGTGTGTTTTATGTAATAAACACACCGATGCTTTGTATATAAAAAGCGCATCGGTTACAATGATTTTTTTTCATTGAAAATTATGTGATTTATTATAAAATATATTTAATGATTTATTTATTGAATGGTACAGGTTGTATATTGATAAAAATATCAATGAGAAGAGTTCAAATAAGAAAAGTTATGGTCGACAGAATGATGACACATCCAGAAAAACAAAAAAGGCAGGTTCTTTGTAAATTCTATAAAAAATTAATATGGTTGAACTATATGTAAGTTTCACTAAGATGTATTGATTAGTATGTGTCATGTAGGGCCACAAAATGAGGTATATCGATAACATTATTTCTGATCTAAGTGCAGAAGAGCGTAAAAGATTGATGGAAAAATTGCAAAGGGATGAATGAGGTGAATGAAAAAATGAAATTCAATATGATTTTTTTTTTTACTCTCCATTAATAATATACTTATGAATATTTGATGACATGTTTCAAACAATCTATTAATTCATATATGATTAATGTTCTATAGGAACCAAGAACAAGGGAACAAAATTTCATCATAACAAAACAAAATTAATTAATATAGAATATGTAAATGATGATGAATTTGTCCTTAGATGATCTGGAGTGGTGTTGTAGATTAATAAAAGGGGTAAAAACATTTACAAAACTATGAGGGATATAGTGGAATGGACTTATAAACGTAATTTCCACTTACAATATAGAAATAAATCCAATTATTCCAAGAACCAAGTTATAATTAAACTACATGAAGCATTTCGAGAGCAATGGTCAATGAGACCTGTGAGACTTGCAATATAAAAAACATACATAAAAAGAGAATCATTCAAAAAGTACTATTCCTAAAAAAAAAGAATATATATATATATATATATATATATATATATATATATATATATATATATATATATATATATATATATATATATTACAAAGTAATAATTTATTAATATATTAATTTTGTGATATATACCTTTCATATATCAATATAAAAATACTTTATTGTCAATTTTGTTTTTGAAAATATGAGAGGATTGATGAGCTGATATCTGAAATATGCCTGCAGGAATGGACAAAAAAGTGTACAAGGAGATGGTCAAATAGTTCGACATAATCGGATCACAAGAGGATCTATCTCAACAACAACATGCTTCAAATGTATGTAATCATTGAATTTTTTATAGTAGGTACAAATAATTAATTATACATTAAATTAATTTTCAAATATTCTCTTACAAAAAAGAAAATAAAATGGAACTCATTCTGCACAGAAAAATGGACGACAACGAAGAAAAGGGTCGATAGCAAAGTTTGTGAATAATTGTTATTTCCTTATAATAACTTGAGGTTTTTTTTTGTATATTTTAAGTTTTTTACAACAACCATCCTTGAATGTCTTCAAACAAGTGCTAACATATAAAGAAGAGTCATCATAAAAATTGATTGACATTAGGTTAATTAATTGTTGTGAGAATATGTTGTCATATAAAAAATTAATTTTCAAATTTGTAAGTATAATCTATGTTGCTTTACTTCAAGGAGTGGCAGGTGTGGGGGGATTCATATATAACTCTGATGGAAAAAAGGTAGTATATTTTTCCTGGGGTTTGGGAAAAAACACCAACAACAAAGAAGAAAATCTAGCAGTGTTCATGGGTCTAAAAATTGCACATTCACGAACATCATAATAACCTCTCTTCTTTTTAATTAATATAAAACTTTATTTTCTAAACAAAACCATCAATAAAACTTTAATAATGGTTTATTTTATTAATAAATAAACCTCAAAATTATTAAAAACAAATTCAAATTAATGATTACCAATTTTTAAATAACAATTTTTTTAAAATATTTTAATAATTTTTTTATTTTTTTTTTAAGAAATATTTTAGGAAAACCCTAAATATAACTAAAATAAATAAAAGTAATCTAAAATATTCACAAAAGACTCTAGATGAAACATAATTCCCCCATAAATTAAGTATTTATAACTATCTCTTCTCACAATTAAACCCTGGCTTCTTGTCTTGATGATGGATCGTGATATGGATCTGAAACGTCGACAGTCCATTGACAATATTGTGGTCTCTCTGAATTCACGTGATGGATACTAATGTTGGTGATATGTGGAATAAACTAATGAAAAGAGGGTTCCTTTGATTCCATGCTCAAGTTGTCTGGCTCTCGGTTCTCCATGTCTAGGACCTATGGGCCTCAAGATGTTATCTTCTTAGTTATCCCTAGGCTAGGGCATAACATATGGCTCCAACTCAGGGACATTTGATCACCATAGAGTGAATGAGAACTTCAACATCTCTGGTATGACCTATGTCTACTAAATCTCAACAAAGTATATCAATAATCGCTAGGGTGGTGATATCACCACTTTTTCCATATATGATAAAATCATATGATTATGAGCATACATATATACATAATGAAACAAGACAATATGAAAATTGCAACTACAACTATGCAATGGTATATACAATGGATTCAAAATAACTACCTATTCTAACTTATAGGTGCTTACCTACCATGCTGTCAGTGGGAAGTAATGCTTGATGTGGATAGAATTTACAGGTAGTTTCAAAGCCTCTCTCTCAAGCGTTGTTAAATTAAAAGAGTTTGTTCCTGCTTGAATCACAATCTTGTAAGGACCTGCCCATAATATGTCTAACTTCTTTTTCATACTAGGTTTCTCTCTCCTTTTGTCCCATAATAAAACTATATATCATTCTTTGAAATCCCTCTCCTTTTATTTGTGATCAAAATTGTTCTTAAACTTCTCTTGACTTCTTGTCATTTGGTTCAAAGAAACCCTTTTGGATTCATTTAATTCCACCAATTGGTCATTTCATCCTTAGAGTCATTCTTCTTCTGTGGTGTATTTTCGGGTGAAGCAAAGGATGGGAATTTAGATATTCTGATACAATCCCCCTACCTTAGTAGGGTTCTGGAACCTCCCGGTCTCTGGATCGATCTTCTTCTAAGCCGAAATGGCTCTTCGGGCTCCTACTGGAACCCTTTGAACGAATCCATAGGTCCCTTTAATTCCCTGGCATAGGCTTTGAGGAAACCTATCCACGTGCTTTGCTTTCAGCGCTCTTCCCTATTCTAAACCAACACACCTTTCTCATTTCTGGGTTTGGAGACTTCGGCATGCGAGCTCTCCTAGGCTCCCTGCCCCTCCAACTCTCGGTCGCCAAAACACCGAAAAGGGCTTAACGACTCTGGGTCCTCCCTTAGCCTCCATCAACGTGACCACCACTCTGTGACCATGTGCTTAACGTTAAAGAGCTATCGGCTTTTCACGATTTGGGGAATCAGAATGCAAGCATTCCTATAATTTCTTTTGGGTTTTTGTGTTTCATGATTTCACGATTACGGCTGCAATGATTCTAGGTCCTTCAAACTCTCAGACCCCAAAATTCCAAAATCTACCCGTGACCATGGTTCACTTTTTAGGATTTCATAATTCATGATTTCATGATTCCGGCTACAGACGATTCTATCTCCTTCAATCTCTCAGACCTTGAAATGCCGAAATCTCCCCCCTCAAGAGATCAACGGTCCAGATTCCTCTTGAAACGACGATCATGATCCAACTAGATCGATGACTCACAATATTTCGGGATTTTTTATGAACCTTGACCACTCACCACGTGTTCTCCTTGATGAACATTGTCGGTTGTTTCAAAATTTTGTGAGCCAGGACTTCTTGTCTCACGACTCCTTCTCCTCGAACTCCAACTATGCAAATCCCTGATGGGCTTGGATATTTGACACCTATCCTCTGAAATGGACGGTCCTGATGCTTTCAGGACTTGATGAATCCTCTTCCTTATGCTATTACGAGGTTTAGATCTCCCGCACCTTTTCCAGATCCAACGGCTCATGGAAATTCAACACTTCTCCCTCAAAGTTTCTACCATTTGTTCTACCCTTCTGTGCGGCTTCCTAGGGATTAAACCCCTCACACCTTCTTTCGGATTTGACAAAAATCGATCCTTAGTGCTAGATATGACATCCCAGATCCTTTTTCCTATGCACCTCCTAGGGACTAAACCTCGTTCATGTATCCCCTATCCAGAGGCTCCCAAGCCACCATGCTCTAGATCCAACGATGGCGCTATTTCATTATTTCATGTCTCTGGGAGGTGAAACACTCTCCCTCTTATGTTTCTCGATCCACGAAATGCCAAAAAATTAAAATGTGCACCCCTTACTTCGAGATCAATGGATTTTTATCCTCACTCCAAGATCTGATGGATCACGGTATTTCGACACCTCTTCATAGAAGTGCTCCACCATACGATTCTACCCTTGTAAATCTCTTTCGTGATTCAGGACTTGGAGTGACCAAGAATTTGGCCTGCGCTCCAAGTTCACAATCCCTGAATTCACGAAATGATCCAATGGTTAAAACCAACCATGATAAACGACCCATGTTTATTCTAGATCCTAGGGTGGCGAGTTTCTCCATCCACTAACCACCTTGCAACTTCTGGCTATGCTACGGTCCTCACGATTTTGTGAGTTCTCCACAGAGAATTCTGATCATCTGCCTCTGCTTCCCAAGGACTTCTAGCCAATGACTTGGCATCATCCTTTTGTTCTTACGATTTCTTCCTGACTTGGAAGATTTTCAAAGTTTCAAAGGCCTCAGCTCAATCAGACTTTGATGAACTCGCCTACATTCTAGGAACGTTGTCCCTCTTGAACTCCTCAAACTTTGAACCCTCCAAAGGGTTTTTTTTGCCTCTGTGACTCCTTTCTAGGTCCTTGCACACAATTGTGCGATCTCCTCTGAGTTTATCTATGGCTCTGACCTCAAAGTGTCTCTGTCTCTTTCTCTCCTTGAAGGGATGGAAGTTTCCTCTATAAACTTCCTGCTCAAACATGCTTTGTTGAGCCTACAGGGTGTTCAGTAACCCTATGAGTGTCTCCTCCTATGACACTTCTCTTCTCTCTGAACTCAAACAAGAGTTCCTTCTGTGCACACTTTCACCAACTCAATTCCCACCTGGCATAGTTCTCCAAAATCCTCAGTGACTTTGTCTTCTCACCGAACTCGAAATAGAGTTCTACTCAATGCATCCTGTGCATTTGCTCAATGCCCTCCTAGCAGAGCCTTTACATAATTCTCAACAATTCTGCTTCTCCTCTCTATTCTCTCCTCTACACAGTTTCTCCTTCAAGGTGTTCAAAAACCTTGAGGCTTCCTCTTTGATTCAATGACTTTAGCTAATGCACCCTCCTGGCACGTCTTTATCTAAAATTCCACAGAATTCATAAGTGCACTCCTGCACTAGTTATCAAAGACCACAATACTATTTCATGCACTCTTGCATGAAACCACAAAGAATCCAAAACTGAAATCAAAGAAATATCAGATAGGAAAATCTATCTATTCCTGCAAATGAACATCTAACATACATCTACAACATATCATCAACTCATAAAGACATGCATTCACGAACTCACAAACACATGAACAACAACATGCAGGAAAAACTACTATGATTGTATTAATATGAAATGCCTCTTTACAATGTGAGCTCGGACTGCAACAGAGTCACAACTTCTACTCTTCTCCATATTCTCTCTATTCTTCTCTACCTAACTTAAAAACAAAAGAATATCTTTTTACAAAATGGGGCTCCTCGAGCACGTCCTTCCATCCTCACAAAATATCATTAATTTACATTCAATTACATTGAATGGTTGTCTAGTCTGAATCAGATCTAGATCTTAGCCTTACAACCATTTAAGACAAATTTTCAAATTTTTAAAAACGAGAGGGATGCATTTCTCTCCTTCCATTGAATACACACTTTGATGTGTTGGATGGATGGCATGTAGTTGTCTTGGAGTGATGCTCCGACATCATATTCCTCTGCTATGAAAAATTCATGAGCTCCTGCTCATGGGCTTCCCAACATGGCTGTCAAATTCCACCTGGATCCCAAACAGTTCTTTGGAGCTGTCCATCCACTCCATCCATTCGTTGTTGTTGTTTCTTTTATTTCCCTGCTGCTATGGAAGGTTCTCCTCTACTTAGCTTCTCTTTTCTTACGACTTCTACTGATCTGATCATTATCCTTCTAATATCCTCAATTATCTTGTCCAGCTGCTCCCAGGTCTGGCTCTCCTTTTTCAGCCTGCTCTGTTGCACTTCTTCCCTCCAAATGGGTAGATCAAATAGATCTCACATGCCATCTTCGTCCTAAGTGGCCTCAACTTGCCACCCTATTGCAAACTTTAGCTCTGTAGTCTTATCTTCTTGGATGAACTGATGTTCAATCACCTTCTCTCACTGTCTTGCTTCTTCCATTTCTCCTTGTGTTGGTTGAATTCCAACTTCCTCCAGCTTCTCCTTAGACTGGAATTCTCCTTCATCTTTTGTTGCATGCATCAACACTGTAGTTATCATCTGTTCAACTCCCTAGCTAAAATTTTTGAGCAATTTCTCTGAATTCTCTTCTCTTGAAATCTCCATGACTGTCTGCTCATGGCATTCATCGACTGGTTCTGGATGGTTTAACAAATCCTCCAACATTTCTAACTCCTTCTCCCATGGAGTGAGCATCTTAACTGTATGCTCCTCTTATTTTTCTTGGGCAACTTCTGATATATTCTCCTTCATCGTGACAGTCACTGCTGGCTATCTTTTTGTTGTTGCTACATTGGCAACACACATGCTGGCCTCAACTAGGCTATATGGAAAGAATACCTTTATCCTTCCAATCATCATAATCCTCTTCTAATCTTCCTTCTCTATAAACTGTCCTTGTTGATATGAACTCACATCTGAAATCATCTTCTATGTCATCTCCTCTCACTGATCCAAACTCATCCCTGAGTTCATGAGACTTTCATTCAATCTCATCTGATCTCCCTTGCCCACCTGGAAATATGGGATTTTTTCCCTGCCCACCTGGCAGTTCATGAGATCTAAAAGTGATCTAATTCCATTGCCCACCTGGCAATTCAAAAGTTCATCCCTGCCCTCCTGGCAATTTAAAAGATATGAAACTGATCCCTCTTCCTCATCACTGAGGGTTCCTCCAAATTCTGGATTACAGATGCAAGCTAGCTCTATGTCACTAAGGATTTCATCATACCTTAGCCACTTCCTCAACTCTTGTTGTTGTTTCCTTGCCAACAACTTTTGAACGGGCCATTTGGCTTTCCTGTTTAGAGTCCATTCGTACCTCCAGTGTACTTTTGCCTCCTGCTGCATCTTCAATGTCAGTTGTTCCATTCTTTCTCTTATCTCAGTGAGTTCCTTGTCAATCTCTTATTTATTCATATGATGGTGGTCTCCTCTTCCACCACGCTCATGGCCTTTAGTATCCATTTTCTTCACCTTCTGTCTGCCCTTCTGGAAAATTTATGGATCACTCTATGCCTGAGAGCATCTCCATGTCCTCCTACAGCTTTCCCGACTGTCTATTGACTGCTGCACATGTTGAAACAATATTCACAGAGCATCATTACTCTATCTCCTCCTTCACCTGCTATCTCCTTCGCTTGAAGTTTACAGATGAAAATATCATGTCTGATACCATGTGATGGTATCAGACTATATCCCTTCACAGTCCTCCTCTTGTCTGTGATATGCAAACAAAAAATATGTTGGCTCTAATACCACATGATGGTGTGTATTAGAGTATTTTCTTTATCTACTCTGCCTCCCTCTGCATGTAGTCTACAGACAAAAAGTGGCTCTGATACCACATGATACAGTCCCCCTACCTCAGCAAGGTTATGCGACCTCCCGGACTCTGGATCTATCTTCTTCTGAGCCGAAATGGCTCTTCGGGCTCCTGCTTGAACCCTTTAAATGAATCCACAGGTCCCTTTAATTCCCTGGCACAGGCTTTGAGAAAACCTATGCATGCACTCATCTTTCAGTGCTCTTCTCTATACTAAACCAACACACCTTTCACGTTTCAGGGTTTTGGGACTCTTCCATGCGAGCTCTCCCAGGCTCCCTGTCCCTCCAACTCCTGGTCATCGAAATGTCAAAAAGGGATTAATGACTCTGGGTCATCCCTTAGCCTCCATCCACGTGACCACCACTTTGTGACCACATGCTTAACATTAAAGCGCTATCGGCTTTTCACAATTCAGGAAATCACAATGCAAGCATTTCTTTGAATGCTTTTGGGTTTTTGCATTTCGCGATTTTGCAATTCCAACTGCAACGATTCTAGGTCCTTCGAACTCCTATACCTCGAAATGTCAAAATCTACTAGTGACCACGGTCCACTTTTCGAGATTTCATAATTCGTGATTTCATGATTCCAACTGCAGATGATTCTAGGTCCTTTGATCTCCCAGACCCTGAAATTTCGAAATATCCCCCCTTAAGGGATCAATGGTCCAGATTCCTCTTGATTTGATGATCATGATCCAACTGGATCGACGACCCACAATCTTTCAGGATTTTTATAAAATATCAAATACAACAGATAGAAATAAAGTGTAAGTGTAGATTAGTTGATCGCTCCACAATCAAACCAGAGGGAGTCATTGAATATCTAATTATCTCAGTGGAATCCTAGAATTATCTAGCTGACTTTGTGGTATTACAACCTAAAACAAAGTTGGGGGGCCACCCTTTAATTTTTGGCAGGCCTTGGCTAGCCACATCAGATGCTTTCATCCGTTGTAGATCAGGTTCAATGACAATTTCCAATGGTTATGAGACTAAACAACTTACCCTCTACCCTCACACTACACCCCTGATTAATAATGATAATTTTGTATGGGTAGACTTCGATGATCAACTTACTAAACCCATATCACTACTACATATAGTAAAAATTTTGATGTTTTATTTGCGGCGTTATGGACAAAATTGTCCATATTGTCACAAAATAGAGGAAATTTATAAAAAAA
>ML778483.1:697265-707451 GCA_009831015.1 Picea engelmannii | reverse complement strand
AATAATTGCAACGATAAGAAACCAATTCTTTTGGGCAGGAATGAAGAAATAAATTGTTGATTACATTGCCATATGTATGGAATGTCAGAGAGTGAAAGTTGAGCATAGACACCCAGCAGGTTTGCTACAACCATTACCAATTCTAGAGAATAAATGGGAATTGGTAACCATTAATTTTATAACCAAGTTTCCCAGGAAAACAAGGCAACATGATTCAATAATGGTATTTGTTGATAAATTGACAAGATGTGTTCATTTCGTTTCTATGAAAACGACTCATACAACAACCAATATTGCAGAAATTTACAAGAGGAAGATTGCTAGGTTGCATGGAATTCCTAAGAAAATTGTCTTAGATAGAGATACAAAGTTTACATCAAACTTTTGGAGGAGATTATTTAGGGGATTTGGTACAAATATGAATTTTATCATAGTATACGATCCACAGTCAAATGGGAAGACAAAGAGAGTCAACCAAGTAATCAAGGACATGTTGAGAATGAATGTGATGGATAAGCCATCTAAGTGGGAAGATTATTTYCATTTGGTTGAKTTTACCTACAATAATGGGTATCAAGATCCRTTGAAGATGAGCTTGTTTGAAGATTTGTATGGTAGAAAATGTAATACTCTAGTGAGTTGGAACAACCCAATAGAAAAAATAGTACTTGGGCCATAATTACTCAAGGATATGGAAGACCAAATGGTTAAAATCAAGAAGAATTTGAAAGCAACATAGTATATATAGAAGAATTCTATAGACAAGAACGAGATAACTAGATAATTTAAAGTGGGAGAGCATTTTCTTTTGAAAGTGAAGCCCATGAAGAGCGCATTGAATTTGGGAAATTATACAAATCTAGCAGCCAGATTCTGTTGTCCTTTTGAGATATTGGACAGAATAGGGATAATTGCATACATGGTTGCATTGCCTTCTTCTATAAATGTGCAAAATGTATTTCATGTCTCTTTGCTGAAAAAATATGTACATAATCCGAACCATGATATTGATTGGCATTTGATTCAGGTGGAACTAGAGGGATACTTTCATGTCCAACTAGTGTGCATATTGGACATAAAAGTAAAAGTGCTCCAGAATCAAGTCATAGAACTAGTAAAAGTTGAGTGGACCTTCTACAGTCCTGAAGATGCTACGTGGGATAATGAACATGTCATGCGGGTAGAGTACCTGTGACTTTTTGAAAAATTTTGAAATTATGATTTATGTTTTGAAAATAAGGGGGAGAGGAATGTAATACCCTAGTTTTGAGTCCTTGGTTTAATAATGTATTTGATTATTTGATGAAATTACGGAGTTCTTGAACAATTAAAAGAGGTCAGAGTGCCTAGGAAGTGTAATACTTTGATCATTATTAATAATAAAAGTGCATAGCTAATTTCCAAATAGACAAGGACAAGAATTATAGGGGGCTATGATTCCACAAGAGACGAGGAAACTGAGGGACTAAGCCTTTGTGCCTTGATTTAATTAATTACCACCCATGTTGTGTTGAGGGGGTGAATGAGTCTCTTGGGAAGACCACACTGGATTTGGGGAATTTTGGTAGAAAAGGTTTGTTCTTGGTTACACTTGGGAGTTGTTAAATCATTCAATCAAACACTCACTCATTTGGTTTTTCTCATCCATTGTTTCTCTTGCTCTAGGAATGGAAAATGAATTAAGGAAGGAGAAGATTCATTGTTTACCGATTGTAAGTAATTGGTGTTTATTCCAACAAGGTTTGGATGCTTGAGTGCATGGTTTCATGGGCATTATGATAAATGTTGTCACAACTGCGAGTCCTGGAGACTTCCAGCATTGAGATTCTCGACCAGGTGCATTGGAGCCCTGAAAGGAGGTGTAAAACCTAAGGGGTTGTGTGCCAGGGAAGGGGTCAATTCTCTTAGGTTGTGTAGGATGAGAGAACATAGCTAGTGAACTTTGAATTGTTGTGTTGAGAAACCTTTTAGATATTGAGTTTTGATTGGTTTGGGAAGATGAGTTTCATCCTAGAACCCATCCTTATGGATTCATAGTCATGGGTCGGGGGTGACCTACTGTTAATATTTTAAATAAAAACATCTATGGTTGGATGGAATGTCCTTATCTTGTATCTAGTCGATGACCAGTTTTGCTAAAGATAAGTGCTCTTTGTCATGATGTTTATCTGCTTATATATAATTATTTCCACTATGTATTGATGATTATCTATGATATATGCATTGCTAATGTGCCTACTTGTTGATTACTATTGTGCATAACATGTTTTTCTTTCTTTTATAGTTTATTATGGATATTGATGATTGTATGTGTCATTCCATGCTTCTTTATTTAGTTCTTAGTATCAATTTTTTAAAACTAAGTGAAAGAAGAGATTCTTGAGGTATCATGGATTAGCCTTGGTGGTTGTGCATGTTACATATTGTTGTCAGGTCATTTTGGAGGGTATTCTGGAAGGTCACATGCGCCTAGCCTATGGTGGTGGTTAGGGTGTGTGACAATACTGTTAGACAACAAACACTAAAATATCCTGAAATTAGAGAGAGAAGTAACTCCACACCTTAAGAAATAGATATAAGAATGAAAGATAAGCCTCTTTGAGGGGGAAACCTCCTTTTACAATAGAACAAATGTACAATATGAATATCAAATCATGAGTTTTTAGATACTATTTATCCATATCATAAAAATTAATGACAAGGATAGGGAGATAGATGAAATGAAAAAACATAATGGGACCATATTTCTTAATAAGGCCTTTAAAAACATGATGAGTAGACATTCTCAAGGTGGAGATTTCTAATTATCGATCATGGATAGGGCCTTGGATGTGATCTATTGTATCTTCTCTTATGTAATTTTTAGTTAAAGAAAGAAAATGACCACCCCTTGTGAGAGGAGAGACACCTTGTAGTGCATTATGATCTTCAAATGGAACTTGTTGAATGAATTCTCTAGTAGTTATTCATGGATCATCTAAAAAATATTAACCACCAAATTCCCATCAATGTTTATTTTCCCTCACTTTAAGAGTATGCTAGTGTTGATATTATATACCTACTACCTGTTCTTGCTTTGGTTTTTCTAAGGGGCCCCACTTGAGAAATTCTTAGTTAGTGCAGATGTGTGTGGAAGCACCTTGGTCAAAATCCCCTACACCTGCACTCAACTCTTCGTAAGTATACCACGTGGGGAAGGAGGTGAAAAAAGTTCACAAAAATCCCCATGACTCACATGCCTACATACCCACATTTAAGTTTCCCCCAAAATGACTTACCCACATACACGTGAGTTGCAAAATGTCATTTTACACGACCACACTCCTATACCCTTGTAGTCTCACAAACCCTCATTCCCACACTCCCACACACATACATTCCCATAATACTGCAACCCTCAAATCACACTCATGTCCTTGGAACTCACAAAATCACATCTCATCCTAGTTGCATTCCCTTATCTTGTGCCACACCATGTTCTTGATGCTTCCCACCCATATGCCTTGTCATCGTACATTCATCTTCTATGCAAAATTTGTTTGTCTTTCCCAAGGTAAATCCTGCATGCCACCCATGTAATGGTCCAAGTGGATATTGGTGGCCACCCACCTATTCCAACTGGAACACATACAAATGTCATCTTGGCAGCTTCAATTTTCATCCTGGAATTTTTTTTCTATCTTTTCGGGTCCTAAACTTCCAGGGTCGTTTTGAAACCCTAAACAACGTTTTGTGGGCTGCCACAATCACACTATAGATGAATTCAAAGTGTGATGACATAATGTGTAGTCCTCATATAGAACTTTCCAACATGCTATTGTGCGCCTAAAACAAAGATCATTGTAACACACTTGACCCCTAAGTACTCTTTCTAGGGACGGGGAATAAAAATGTTACTTACTCTAATCATCTAGAATCATCTCTTTGAAGTTTTCATCCTCTTCTATTGTCTCGTATATTTCTAAGGACTATTGCCAGGATCTAATCCGACTTCTAGTTTGCAAGTTATGGCCTCCCAAATTTCTTTGGGCATTATTAGTTGAGGGCCACGTTGTAATGTCCCCACTTTGGGACATGATCACAAGGCAGAGGTTTATGATGACCAGAGTAGCCAGATGGGCATTATAGCAAGTACATGGGTTATTAAGAGGCTTTGTGAGGTCCAACTTGCATTTCTCATCATATCTCATCATTATGAGCCATTCCGCATAGGTTGGCTTTGGTTCCGTTGCATTCCAATGATTTCCATGATTTTGACTATTTTGAGCTATAAGTCAATTAAATTCATTGAAGAGGTCATTTTGGGCACATTACTGGAGGAACCTCTCAGTGTAATAGCTCATTGGAATTGGGAGGAGAAACACTACAGAATGGGATGGCTAGAAGTGACTTTGAGTGGCCAGGGAAGCCACAAGGAGAGATAAGGCGATTTTCAAAGGTAAAAAGGTTAATTAATTAATTAAAGTGATTTAATTAATTAATTAAATATTAATAAAATGAAAGTCACTTGGAGGGAGAAGTTGAGCCAAAAAGTATAAAGGAAAGGCAAGGGCCTCTACTCATTCATTCATGTATGATCATATTTTCATATCTGGCTTCTAGCTAGTGAGCCCAACATTGGGGGTTTTGAGGGTTTTGACTTAACAAACCCTAGAGGGCGATTCAATGGTGAAATATTCCACCTATCTTGTCCCAAGCTTGGTCTCGGAGATTCAATGTGCTCCCACACCATTCTAGTCCTAGATCTACTCAGTGGTAGGAGGATTCCACATCAGTTACTTGTGCTAATAGAGATAGGGCGTACTAGTTGGGGGTTTCCAGCAAAGGGGGCACACCATTCTTCGAGAGAGATTTATTGCAGGTGATTGGCAGGGATTTTGGAGATTCTATCACCTGGGTATTCATTGCAAGGATTTGGACATAATATCTAGTCCATTCTTGAGGATTTACCACGACTAGATCATCATCTACAGGTTGGGATGGCTTTGGGAGAGAGAGGACGATTTGGTGATTTAGTGATTTGCATATCTAGGAGGCTATACCTCATATCTGATATTGAAACTTATTCCAGGGGTTTGTGATTGCCCGATATATCATTGTGGAGAGTTTCAGGAGATTTGGAGGCCTCACTCACCCAAGCTGAATTATCTAGGGTTTTAGGCATCTAAGGGGGGTGCACCATTCAATGGAGGAGTTCAGATCCACAGGGTTTGAGAGTGACTTTGGAGATTTGAGAACCTGGGTTGTCATTACAATTGACCGATCTATCGGTTGGCATATTTCTTGGGGTGATTGGACACTTTTGGTAGCAGGGCTGAAATTTTGAGGAGCTTCAACATTCCAGAAGGAAGTGGCAGCATTCAGTTAGGGCTTCTTCACTTCATACGACCAGATCTACATTGGTATTGGTCTTCATCTCTTATCCAGCCTTTGGAGGCTTATTTTGTATTGTCGGGAGATTTTTGTAGAAGCTCATACTTCTATATTGGAGCCATCTGTTGAGCATTCCAGATCGACATCTTCATTGTAGCAGGTTTCTCTATTTCATGAATAAAATAATATTTGGGATGTTTTGGCTTGTCTATCATATTGCATATGGTTGAGGTATGTTCCATGGTTATATCTTCTTGTTTATAGTTGCATACACACATATAAAACATCATTAAACTGTAAGGCTGAAATCAAGAGGCCATCTTGCAAGTAAACACATGTAAACAAGTAGATCAGCTAAGTGTTTGACGAAATGCCACAACCAGAAAAGTTTTTAAAGACACCCAAAACCACGATGATCCTGGCATAATGGCTTGGGATCATTACAGTGGTATCAGAGCTTAAATCATGCCAACTTGAGGGGTCTTTCATAGGGATGAATGGATAGTTGGAAAGAAATGGATAAGATAGCCTTTGAGATGACATGCTTGGAGATAATATATTCCGGCCTTAGCGAGGAAAATAGGGCTCTCATAACCTTTCCTCAGTATGTAGCCTTTAGAAATCCCAGTTGGAGAAAAGAGGATATTTTACATGGGACCATCATAGCAGATAAAAAGAGAAAAGAAACAGTTAGATGGATGGAAGAGCAAAGAAACCCCATGCCCAGTAGGAGCACGCAACCTTGCTACAGTTGCAAGGTGCCTTGGGAACTAGATCATAGGTGTAGGGGTAAGGATCAAGAGCGCATTATTGAGGCACACCATGATAGTGATGATGAGACGTGTGAGGATGGAGTGATAGATGATGATTTGGAGCAGTTTGATGATGATAGTGACTCTTGCACAAAGGCTAGCGATAGTGACTCTTGTACAGAGGATGAGGCTACTAGCACGCTTGAGGAGGATGATGACCCTTGTGTAGTGGATAGGCAACTGGATGGACAGGACGATAGCACTAGTATATCAACAGATATATCACATACCATAGATGACCTTACACCTCAGCAGAGTGGTGACACTAGTGAGGATTCACACGTGTTGGCACCTAGAGATGATGAGCTTCTTATGATGGTCGTGACACATATGTCATCCTTTCAGACACCCCTGATAGCCACGTCACATGAGGAGGTTAGTGACATGTCATATATGATTTATGAGCCTTGTGTGAGGGATATACACCACAGGCATGTAGATCCACCAATCTAGGAGGAGATACAAGGAGTACAGACAGTGGACCTTACACATACAGATCAACCAGAAGAGATTGAGTCACAGTTTTTGGAGACTCGATTAGTTGAGCAGATTGTGGTTACTGACAGGTTGAAGGGACACTCACTTTCAGGATCGACCTGCATTGATGAGGATTCACTCCTGATTGGTTAGGACGACCATGGAACATGTCTGGATACATCTACATGGGATCTAGGCACAGATGATAGTAGCAGGGTGAGTTCATAGGAGGATACGACTGCTCATACAGGATACAGTGTGATTCAGAGGGAGATAGCACCTAGTGATAGGGTGCAATGGCATACAAGAGTACCCAACAACACAGTAGACAATGGGCAGTTCAACATGTCATCTTATGCAGGGAGTGTGTTTGGGGACTCCAGAGTTGACATTAGTAGGACTAACGGTAGCAGTGAGGGATATGAGGTGGCACCTCAACATGACCATAATCAGGAGTCAGACCACTTAGTAGCACAGTTGAGAGTCAGTGAGGATATGATCATGGAAACCACCAGGCACAGTGATGACATGCATGCATTGATGGAAGATTACTGCTGGAGAGCGTCTATGACACATGGTAGTTCATATGAGGGGATTAACATGGATGATTTTCATACTATTAGAGAGAGAGTATCTATGATGAGGACCAACTACCAGCAGTTGTTGACTAATAGAGATTACCTGTTGAGGGTTGGTGAGATGTATAATGAGTCTTTGAGGGAGAAGGAGTTGGAGATGGACTGACTCACTCAGGATTTGGAGCACATTCGAGGATTCTTGAGAGGCACATAGACAACCCTTCAAGAATTAGAGTCTAGATCAAACGAGTCTCTTGAGGAGATCTGTCAGAGATCCACTTCATCCATATTAGTGGACACTCAGATGTATCAGTTAGTCACGTTTATAGAGGATGTTGGTGATCCAGTAGAGGAGAACCGGTTGATGGAGGACACTTCCATTGGTGATCCGAGAGAGGTTGAACTCCATATAGGGGTTGATCCAGCAATACACCCAGGATCTGTGATGCAACATGAGTCTACGGGAGACAACATGAGTATGCCAGAGCAAACGGTGATGAGTGATAACTCATAGAGACATGCCGAGATGTATGATGGGATTCAGAGGGGTATAGTGTCTTGCAGGGAGGAGACACACCTAGGGGAGCATGTAGATGTCACTCTTTTGCAACAACATATGGCTATGAGATATCACTTTCACCGTTTCAACAATTGCAGGGGTGATGGGAGATGGAGATTAGTTTACCAGCAGTTGGAGGAGTTGCTTCCGATGGTACCTGATGAGTGGGGTTTAGTGATGACTACAGGAAAACAATTATCATGGGTACCGATAGACATAGTTTTGGTCGAATCCTTGGGATTGAACAAAGGTGATATTTTTCAGCCCTATAGTAAGCTACCGATGTTTCTGTTAGCCTTTTCTGACACATTTATCATTGACAACAAAATGAGGAGAAATAAATGGTGGCAGAGGGCATGGAGAGTGATGAGGCCGAGACCACATGACAAGAGTAGTTTTACGACATACAACAGGTTAGAGATGGATCGTTAGTAGTAGTCAGTTGAGATTTGGTGCATTATGGTGAGCACCATAGGCCAGGTGATAGAAGATGAGCAAAGAGGGCTTTCTACAGTGATCAGTCTAGCACATGAGTCGCTAGCAGAGACTGGAAGTGATAAAATTCTAGGGTTGCCATGGGATCCGGGATTTCACATGGTTAGCAGGATGTTTCGCTACATGATGACCCATGTTGCGCAAGAGAGCCACATACTCTACCAGGGGTTGAATTGGAGAGGGCTTGTAGGTTTTTGCCCGATAGAGCAAGGAAACTTTTCACTCTTGATCAACATGATCGGACATAGAGGTGGGTGGAAAAGTACTACTTCTATAGGGACATTTTTATAGGTACTATTTCTGAACAACAGATCCAATGGCCACAGGGATTTCAGCTTGAGGATCCAGGGGTGGAGGATCCATTCTACATACATGGAGCAGTTAGGTAGGGTCACCATAGTGCAGTGTCAGCATGAGGATCTTCGACAGAGGTTAGCATGGGACCTAGGGATTGCAGGATTGAGCAGTTCATTGAATGACAGGGGAGAGTGGACCATTGAAAGGGAAAGTTATTCTAACTTTCCATTGAGCTTCAATGTTGAGAGGAGCACATTGCTTGAGAGTGTTTCACGGAGGTCTTCCAGTACTTCATTCTGGCATCAACATGTGCAATTGATGGAGGCTGTGTGGATCTTGGTAGAGACTTGGAGGATGGACTCATTCCGAGATGAGGCCATGTGTCATATGCAGGAGACTCACATAGTTTGTTTATTTCAGGATTATGCTTCCCAGGGGCTAGCCGTTCATGACTTGTTATGGGACCCAGGGGGTAGAGTGTATGAGTGTTCATCTTTGTATGGGTTTGTTAAGGTCCTAACCCGCACATAGGTAGATCAATGTATTCGGATGTAATAAAGGTCAATATTAATGAGACCTTTCAATAAAATAGAATAAGGCGAATGTAACAAGACCTAATAGAAGCTTTCGCTTCTAGAAGGATCTTCCTCTAGATGCTTCTCTTAATAGACATATTTAGTATAAATAAGGGTCGAGGGTATGAAAACCCTAGCTTGGAGATTATTGTAACAGAGCGCTGCTTGACTAGAGGTTGCCCCCTCGAAGAGGCCTGTGAACATTGATTTCTGAATCAAAGTGCTTTTCTATTGCTATTTCGTATATCATTTCTTTGTATTGTGAAGATTATGCTAGATATTTTACTGTTATTCTGCCATTTCTAGCATTTTATTTCTGTTCTGCATATTTTGTATATCTGGTATCTTGCAAGTGGTATCAGAGCACTTTCCTTGGCAGAAATTGTGGGTATTTTTTTTTTCAGGGTAGAGACGTATTCCGACATCTTTAAGCCACAAATATCTGTCGTTATGTGCATAAACCCGCGGTTGATGGATTCATACACGCAGGAAATACAAGTGATTCTTAAGCGCACATCTGTTGGCCACCCTTGTAACCCCTGTTGGTAACCCTTCGAGTGGTAGCACATCAGACAGCACCTATGTAGGGATCAACCTATATTTTCTGAAGCCCTCTTTAGATAAACCTATCAGCCGCCAGACTGCTATAGTGTCATCGAGAACAACACTCGGGAAGATACTCTCTAGTACTTGGGTAGTCAGGTAGTACGGCTAAGGGTACAGTCTATCCTTCTTAGTTAGTGCCCTGAGATATTGGGCCAAGTACTACTGTTGGACCCTGCACGTATGTCAGAGAGCTATAACACAAGGCAAACCCTTGTCTGTAGAACCCTTGAATACCTAACCCTTGGGGAACATAAACATCAACATAAACAAATTAAACCGGCAAGATCTATTGACACACATCTGTGTTCGGGTTGTTAAGTAAATGCTCTCTGGTTTAGAATTTGGGGATTTCAGCACTGCAACATTCTTCAGATCAAAGCATAACCCCACAGCTGTTAAAAAAAAAAAAAAAAG
>ML778483.1:664134-685771 GCA_009831015.1 Picea engelmannii | reverse complement strand
TTCTGAATCAAAGTTCTTTTCTATTGCTATTTCGTATATCATTTATGTGTATTGTGAAGATTATGCTGGATATTTTACTGTTATTCTGCCATTTCTAGCATTTTATTTATGTTCTGCATATTTTATATATCTGGTATCTTGCAGGGTTCTACTATGATCCCATAGGTGGACATGGGATCCTGGTATTTTAATTGGAGGGATTTTGTTATTTCTTGAGGACAAGCAATTTTCTAGCAGGGAGGACTGTAATGTCCCCACTTTGGGACATCATCACAGGGCAAAGGTTTATGATGGCCTGAGTAGCCAAATGGGTGTTATAGTGAGAACATGGGTTATTAAGAGGCATTGTGAGGTCCATCTTGGATTTCTCATCATATCTCATCATTATGAGCCATTCTGCACAGGTTGGCTTTGGTTCTGTTGCATTCCAATTATTTCTGTGATTTTGACTATTTTGAGCTTTAAGTCAATTAAATTCACTGAAGAGGTCATTTTGGGCACATTACTTGGAGGAACCTCTCAGTGTAATAGCTCATTGGAACCAGGAGTAGTAACACTATAGGATGGGATGGCTAGAAGTGACTTTGAGTGGCCAGGGAAGCCACAAGGAGAGATAAGGTGATTTTCAAGGGTAAAAAGGTTAATTAATTAATTAAAGTGATTTAATTCATTAATTAAATATTAATAAAATGAAAGTCACTTGGAGGGATAAGTTGAGCCAAAAAGTATAAAGGAAAGGCAAGGGCCTCTACTCATTCATTCATGTATGATCATATTTTCATATCTGGCTTCTAGCTAGTGAGCTCAACATTGGGGGTTTTGAGGGTTTTGAATTAACAAACCCTAGAGGATGATTCGGTGGTGAAAGATTCCACCTATATTGTCCCAAGCTTGGTCTTGGAGATGCAATACTCTCCCACACCATTCTAGTCCCAGATCTACTCAGGGCTAGGAGGATTCCACATCAGTTACTTGTGCTGATAGAGAGAGGGCGCACTAGTTGGGGGTTTCCAACAAAGGGGGCACACCATTCTTGGAGAGAGATTCATTGCAGGTGATTGGAAGGGATTTTGGATATTCTATCACCTAGGTATTCATTACAGGGATTTGAGCATCAGATCTTGTCCATTCTTGAGGATTTACCACATGTAGATCATCATCTACAGGTTGGGATGACTTTGGGAGAGGGAGGACGATTTGGTGATTCAGTGATTTGCATATCTAGCAAGCTGTACCTCATATATGATCTTGAAACTTCTTCCATGGGTTTGTGATTGCCCGATCTATCAGTGTGGAGAGTTTCAGGAGATTTGAAGTCCTCATTCACCCAGGCTGAATTATCTAGGGTTTTAGGCATCTAGGGGGGGGCGCACCATTCAGTGGAGGAGTTTAGATCCACAGGGTTTGAGAGAGACTTTGGAGATTTGGGCACCTGGGTTGTCCTTACAGTGGCCCGATCTATCAGTTGGCATATTTCTTGGGGTGATTAGACACTTTTGGTAGCAGGGCCAAATTGTTGAGGAGCTTCAACATTCCAGCAGGAAGTGGTAGCATCCAATTAGGGCTTCTGCACTTCATAATGCTACCTTGGTATTGGTATTCATCTCTTATCCAGCCTTTGGAGGCTTATTTTGTGTTGTCGGGAGCTTTTTGTAGCAGCTCATACTTCTATCTTGGAGCCATCTGTTGAGCATTCCAGATTGACATCTTCATTGTAGCTGGTTTCTCTATTTCATGAATAAAATCATATTCGGGTTGGCTTGTCTATCATATTGCATATGGTTGAGGTATGTTCCATGGTTATATATTCTTGTTTATAGCTTCATACACACATATAAAACATCAGTAAACCCTAAGGCTGAAATCAAGAGGCCATCTTGCAAGTAAACACATGTAAACAAGTGGATCAACTAAGTGTTTGATGAAATGCCACAACCAGAAAAGTTTTAAAAGACACCAAAAACCATGATGATCATGGCATAATGGCTTGGGATCATTACACACGTGGAACCCATGTGGGTCCATATCATTCGTACCATCTCCATATTCCTATCTTCCATAGGGAAGTTCCATCCAACATCCAATCCAATAGAGGGACTTGATCCTCATCTAACACATAGGCTAGAGGGGAAATTCGATGTTCAGTGCTGAACACCCATTTTTCCTTTTTGCACATATGTCCTTTGGAGTCCCGAATTCCCAAACTCCAAAAGGAGCCCAAAATCTCACCATGTGGCTTCAACCTTCGATCCTTTCAAATTACTCTTGACACTGCGTTCCAAACCTCTAGAATCCCGAAGTCCTGGACTCCTGAAGGGTCCACCCTCACATGTGGTGACATGCTAGACGTGGAGGCAAGTAAGGGTGGGTCCCGAATACTCCTCCCACCAAATGGACCAAATAGGTAAGTTCCAGGGTTGACACACAGCAAGGTAGAGATGGTACGCGGCCCCTACAATGGGTGACACATGTCATGTTTTAATGGACACATAGGATATGTGAAACGTACGAATCTAGGTGACACATGACACGTCAAATGTGGGTCCACATCACCCTGGGTGATGTCAGCATGCCACATCAGCCAAGATTGATATCCTTCCAAGCCCTTTGATTTCACGGTCAATGTGTTTCCACATAACCCCTAGATCTACAACTTTCGTTACTTCGTAACTTCGACGTTCGACGGATCTGTGGTGTGACTTCCTCCTTGCTCCCGAAGTGGTCAACACTGGGCTGACCATGGTCTATATCTAACAGTCAGGGGAGATCCTAAAGGGTCCCTATATCTACGGTCCTCGTTACTTCTTAGCTCCGACCTTCGAGGGTTTCGACGTTATGGACACTTTTCTCTCCCGAAGCAGAAGTCCACCAAAGTACTATATGCGGGTCCCTCCACTGGTTGATCGAATGGTTAAGAGGGGTTCTTAACAGAATCCCCAGATCCATGACTCACATCAATTCATAAGTTCGACATTCAAGGAGTTTGATGCTATAACATCTCTGTTCTCCAAAAGTAGGACTTTGCAGGACTTACCTCGGCATGTATCCAATGACAAAGTGGACTCCCAAATACCCTCAAATCTGTGGCTCACATTACTTCTCGATTGATGAATGGATCAAGGTTTAATAGTGGGACAAGTCTATCTACCATGTTTAGGGATACCACTAGGTGTTGGTCAAACTCATGGGTAACAAAAACAATTAGTTGTCTTCGACCGATTTACAAATGGTAAGGTCGAAACAATCCCGGGCTCCGAACTCCCGGGGTTTCAAAACCAGAAAGGCTTAGCTCATTTTGGGCCTAGCACAGGGTTCTCAGACCTTGGTCACATGGGTCCTTCAAAAACTCTCATGGGACATGCACTAGTATCTTAGCCGTGAATTGGTTAAGGACATGAGCATGAGCCCTCAGTCATATGGGTGAAGGTTCTGAAGGAGGAATCCTCCTTCCACAGGGTTTGAACTTGATAGTCCTGTGAAGGTAGTTTCAAGAGGTCAACATAACTTAGGCATTCTAGTTAATCCTTCCCTAACTCTCTTGCAGAATCATGTCCCTAAATCTCTTGAGGTAAACAGAAGACCATTCAAATCATGGGTTCACAGAAAAAAAATACACATTTCTACCTTAATCATTCAATACAGAACTCAGTGATAAATATATATATTCAATCACCATTTCCATTTCAACACACAGAGTATGAAAATACTTATCAGAAAACTAGAGTTTGTGAAGCGACTGTTGAAAGGGGTGTATGTTTCCACCCAACCATAGGCACAACCACTCCTAAATGGATTTACTATTGGCCACCCCTGAGCTAGACTATGATTCTCTGAGAGAGACTCTTTATTCTTGTTCAACGACAATCAGAGATGGAGGTTACTCTCCTCCTCCCATAGGATCTTGAAAATCGGTTTTCTATGTACCAAGCAAGGAGGTCTTCACAAGTACTTCCAGATTCACTCGTCAGCCCCGTTTATCATCTTGGAATAAAAATGCTACCAGTAGCTTCTTGCACCCAGAACAAGCTTATTTCTCAGTTCTTCCTTGAACTAGAGAGTTGCAAGCACTCTTTTCTCTTCTTGATATTGGTCTTTCGACTCTGCTTCCTCGTGAAGATCTGCCTCTTCCCACATAATTACCTTTCTTTTGTCCTTCCTCAGAAAGGTTGCGTGGGTCTGAATCCCTAGCTCGTGGTCAGGTCTGGAAGTCTTGCAGATGGGTACTCTTCCCCATCTCCTCATTAACTCTTGAGGAGGACCCTTCCAGCTACCAGTTTGACTTGGTAATTCATTTCTGGGTCAGAGGATTGTTCTAGGGTTGAGCCATTAAATACAGTAAGGTATTGGTTTGTTGGGGGGTCATCTCAACCATTTATGGTTCCCCTCACCATCTCTCTCATATCACCATGGTATATCTTGGAAAACACCCCTTTCAGCAATTATGTAACACTTATCCATTTTCTATTAATAACAAAAAATACATACATTAACATTTTATAAAAGAAGGTTCATCAAATCCAACATTCACACATATCTAGTCTCCCATAGTCTCTTGGCCAGTTATAGTTATATTTACAAACTAGGGGAAACAAGGGTATTACAATCTCCTCCTCCTTAAAGGAACAACGTCCTCGATGTTCTATCTGTCAATGTACTCTGTATGTACATGCATCTGTACACACAAGGAAGTCCTTGTTTGGATTTGCAATCTTCAACACAGGTGCATTGGTTAGAAGGCATTTAAACTCTTGGAATATCTCTTTACATTCTGATGTCCAAAGGAATTTAACTCCCTTTTTCTAAAGGGAAGTAATTGGGAAACCAATATTGGAAAATCCTTTTATGAAGCTCCTATAGTATCCTGCTATGCCCATAAGGGATATGATATCATATACATCCTTTGGGGTAGGCCAATCCATAATGTCTCTGATCTTGTCAGGATCAACTACCACTCCTATTTTAGAAATAACATGGCCTAAGCAATGAAATTGTTAATGGAAAAAGTCACACTTACTAAACTTAACATAGAGATGATGTTCTCTTAGTACTTGAAGTACTAGATTAAGGTGTTCTTCATTCTCTTCCCTATTCTTGGAATAGATTAGGATATCATCAATGAAAACCAATACAAATTTGTCTAATAATTTACTGAGTACATTATTCATTAAGCACATAAAAGTGGTTGGTGCATTGGTTAGCCCAAATGGCACCACCACAAATTCATAGTGAACATATCTTGTCCTAAAGGTTGTTTTGTGGATATCTTCATCTTTAATTCTGACTTGATGGTATCCAAACCTTAATTCAATCTTTGAGAAAATTGTAGCACCCCTTAATTGGTCAAACAAGTCATCGATCCTTGGCAAGGGATACTTATTCTTTATGGTCATATTATTGAGTTTCCTATAGTCTATACACAACCTGAGTGTGCCATCCTTCTTTTTCACAAACAAGGCAGGTGCTCCCCATGGAGATACACTAGGTTGAATGTATCCTTTTTCCATCATCTCCTTTAGTTGTAGTTTGAGCTTAACTAGCTTTGGTGTACTCATTCTATAAGGTGTTCTAGACACTGACACCTCTCTTGGTGCAAGTTCTATTGAAAATTCAATATCCCTTCTTGGAGGTAGACCTAGTACCTCTCCCAGGAACACATATTTATACTCTCTTAATATGGGATGGTATTCTAGTCTTGGTTTGTTGTTCTCAGCAGAGTCCAACACTTGTATTCCATATAAAGGGTATCCTTTTTTTCAATACTTCTTCACTTGAAGGGTTGATATTTGTCTTGCTGAGACAATATTTTGAATCCCTTGTAGGGTTACCATTCTCCCTTCTTCATTTTCACACTCCAAAGTTTTATTGTGAAAGTCCAACTTGGTTTTATGGGCATCCAACCAGTCCATTCCAATCACCGGGTCATAAAATCCTAAAGGGAGCATGTTTAGGGTTGCATGGATGGGTAATCCATTCATAATGAATTGGCATGCTGGCATGACCTCTGTTACTTTTATTTTGGTTCCAGTGGCTAGTTGTACCAACCATGATTTAACATGTTTAAATTGTTGCAACATACATTTCTCAACATTTTAAGGGGAAACATAAATCAAATTAGAACCAGGGTCAATTAAAATGGAAACTAGATAGTTGCAAATAATACCTTCCATCCCCATCACTGAAGCTTGGTGGTAGACTTGTCTATTATCCAAGGCTGCATAAATATGTGGCATGCTCCTAGCCACATCATTGACTGTGGTAGCCTCTTGGATGTTGTAGACCCTCCTATTGTTCTATTTCCTATATGTGTAGTCTCTCAACATATGTTCTTCTACACAACCGCAAAATATCAAGGGTTTTCTCTTTGGGTTATCAGTCTTACTTAAGGCTGATCCAAAGGGTTTATTTCCACTTTGAGAGGGGAAATTTTGTTGATATGCACTTTAGTAGGAAGTCTCGTCTTAGAACCTTTTCTGAACCACTTTTCTTCTTCTAGTCCTCATGAGGTTATGTCTTATTCTTGAATTTATCATAGCAATACCTTGCCTTTAATATAGTGTCTTCTAAGGTCTTTGGCTCATCAAATTTAATTCTTTCCCGCAAGGCTGAGCCAGTCCACTAATAAATCTTTTCATATTTACCTTTTCATATCATCTCAAGGAATTTATTGATATATTCCTCTATGGTGATATGTTCCAACTTGAGTTCATAGAACTCCTTGGTCTTCCCATCAAAGTATTTCTCTGAAAAATAATTCTTCTTGAAGTATTTCTCAAATTTGTTCCATGACATGTCATTCCCATGGATTCCTTTCATGTTCCTAAGGTCATCCCACCAAATGGAGGCCTTTCCATTTAGGTTAAAAATGGTTATTTGAACCTTTAAATTTTCAGAGTAGTCATGGACTCTGAAGTAATTCTTCAAGCCAAGCAGCCGAACTTTTGCTTCTTTCCCCCTTCTCAATTTCTCCATCGAAAATGGGTGGTTTGGCTTTTTTGAAATCTTCAGGGTCATGACTCTTGGAATGTTTCCTCTTATTTATTTTCCTCTAGGAATGTGAACTAGTTTTTATACTAGAAGATTCCTTAGAGTTTTAAATTTCTTGACCAGAGGATTCTCCTGATGAGTGTATCTTGGCTCCATGTTGGGCCTTCTTTTAGGGCTCATCCTTGTGTGGCCACTTTATAGGCCATTCTTTCATATCTTAAGTGGAATTAGGGTTTTTTTAGTATGATGTCTATCCACATGAATGACTATTGGTCCATGTTGCAGTTTCCTTTGTATATTTGATAAGCTCTGCAATAGAACTACATTAATTTCAATTTTTTTTACTGCTCTTTTATCAACCTTTCATTGTTAGCCTTACAACTTTGTAATTCTACCATTAGGCTTCTTACATTTTCAGCCAAATCTGGAGGGGTCTCCACCACCCTCCTTTCATCATATTATTCCTCTATATTATGGTATATTTCCCCCAATTTAGGGTGTGTCACCATCCTTTATGCTGTATTTTTCTTGTGGTCCACTGAATGTTTAAGTGTAGATAAAACATTCTCTATTAGTTAATGATATACTAATTTTATGAACAACACACTGTTCAAATTTTTCAAAACATATACAATCAACATAAAGTTTCATTCCTTCCTTTAGTAGAGGTTTAAAGAAGCCTATTAAGAATGGGATAATATAGGGTGTCACCCCTAAAAGTTATCTAAGTAATATTCTTAAGTGACTTGTACATGAGTCTAAGCAGACCAAGTGTTGTAACCATGCTTTGATACCAATTTGTAACACACCCGATCCCTAAGTACCCTTTATAGGGATGGGGCATCAAAATTTTTCTTACTCTAATCATGTCGAATCATATCTCTGAGGTCTTCATCCTCTTCTACTCACTCATAGCTTTCTAATGACTGTTACCGGGCTCTAATACTACCTCTGGTTTGCAAGTTATGGACTCCTGAAGTTCTTCGAGCGTTATTAGTTGAGGGCCACATGGAACCCACGTGGGACCATATCGTTCATACCATATTTATATTTCTACCTCCCGAAGGGAAGGTCCATCAGTCATCCAATCCAACGGTAGGACTTGATCCTCATCTAACACACAGGCTGTAGGGAAAATTTGGCATTCTACGCTTCAACGTTGAATGCCCCTTTTTCCTTTCTTCATGCATGTCCTTTGGAGTCTCAAATTCTTGAACTCCCAAGGAGCCAAAAATATCGCCATATTGCTTTGGCCTTTGGGCCTTTCAACTTACCCTCGACACTGTGTTCCAAATGTCTGTATTCCTGAATTCCTGGTCTCCCGAAGGGTCCACCCTCGCACATGATGACATACTAGACATGAAGGCAAGTACGGATGGGTCCCGATACTCCTCCCGCCAAATGGATGAAACATGTAAATGTCAGGGGTGACACATGGAAAGGAAGAGATGACATGTGGCCCCTAAAGTGGGTGACATGTGTCACATTTTAATGGGCACATAGGGTTTGTGAAATGTATGAATCCAAGTGACACATGACACATCAAAAGTGGGTGCACGTCACCCTGGGTGGCATCAGCGTGCTATGTCACCTTGGATTGATAGCCTTACAAGCCCTTCGATTTCATGGTCAAGGCATGTCCACGTAACCCTTGGATCTATGGCCTTTGTTACTTTGTAACTTCATCATTCGGGGGATCCATGGTCTGAATTCCTCCTTGATCCCAAATTATTTAATGCCAAGATAACCATGGTCTAGATCTAATGGTCAGGGGAGATCTCGAAGGGTCCCTAGATCTACGGTCCTCATTAATTTACAACTCCAGCCTTTGGGGTTTTCTGCATTATGGTTTCTCCCCTCTACCAAAGTAGGAATCCGTCGAAGTACCGTACGCGGGTCCCTCCACTGGTTGATCGAATGGTTAAGAGGGGTTCTTAACAAATTTCCCAAATCCAGAACTCACATCAATTTGTAATTTCGACATTCAGAGAGTTTGATGCTATAAAATCTATGTTCTCCCGAAGTAGGACTTCACCAGACTTACCTCAACATATATCCAATGGCCAAGGGGACTCCCGAATACCCTCAGATCTGTGGCTTGTGTTACTTCATGATTGATGCATGGATCAAGGTTTAACAGTGGGACAAGTCTATATACCATGATTAGGGATACCACCAGGCATCGTTCAAACTCGTGGGTAACCATAACAATCAGTTTTCTTCGATCGATTTACAAATGGTAAGGTCAAAACACTCGGGAGCTCCGAAGTCCCGGGATTTTGAAGCCAGAAAGGCTTATCTCCTTTCAGGCCTAGCGCAAGGTTCCCAAACCTTGGTCACATGGGTCCTTAGAAATCTCTTGCTGGATACATGCTAATATCTTAGCTGTGAATTGGTTAAGGACATGGGCATGAGCCCTCAGTCATTCGGGTGAAAGGTCTGAAGGAGGAATCCTCCTTCCACAGGGTTTGAACTTTGTAGTCCCATGAAGGTAGATTCAGGATGTCAGAAGGACTTAGGCATTCTAGTTAATCCTTCCCCGACTCTCTTATGGACTCATGTCCCAAAATATCTTTAGGTAAATAGAAGACCATTCAAATCATGGGTTCATAGAAAAACAATACACATTTCTACCTTAATCATTCAATATGAAACTCAGTCATAAACATATGTATAGATTCAATCACCATTTCCATTTCAACACACAGAGTATGAAAATACTTATCAGAAAACTAGATTTCGTGAAGCAACTGCTGAAAGGGGTGCATGTTTCCACCCAACCATAGGCACAACCACTCCTGAATGGATTACCTTTGGCCACCCCCGAGCTAGACGACGATGCTATTAGAGAGACTCTTTCTTCTTTCTCAACAACATTTAGGGACAAAGGTTACTCTCCTCCTCCCATGGGATCTTGGCAACCAATTTTCTCTTTACCAAGCAAGGAGTTATGCACGAGTACTTCCAGATTCACTCATCAGCCTCGTTTATCATATTGGACTAAAAACGCTACTAGTAGCTTCTTTCACCTAGAACAATATTATTTCTCAGTTATTCCTTGAACTAGAGAGATACAAGCACTCTTTTCTCTTATCGAGATTGGTCTTTTGACTCTAATTCCCCGCGTAGATCTGCCTCTGCCCACGAATTATCTCTTTTCTTTCCTTCCTCGGCAAGGTTGCATGGTTCTGAATCCCAAGCTCTTGGTCAAGTCTGTAAGTCTTTCATATGGGTAATTTTCCCCATATCCTCATTAACTCTTGAGGAGGACCCTTCTAGCTACCATTCTGACTTGGTAATTCATTTATGGGTCAAAGGATTGTTTTGGGACTGAGCCATTAAATCCATCAAGGTACTGGTTTGGTGGGGGATCATCTCAACCATTTCTGGCTCCCCTCGCCATATCTCTCATAAAACCATGTTATATCTTGGTAAACCCCCCTTTCAACAATTATGAAACACTTATCGATTTTCTATTAAGAATATAAAAACACATATATTGAACTTTTATAACAAAAAGGTTCATCAAATTCAACATTCACACATATCTAGTCTACCATAGTCGCTTGGCCAGTTATATTTATATTTACAAACTTGGGGAAACAAGGGTATTACAATCGTATAAAAAATTTACGACCCTGGGAAGTTGATGTACCAACTTACCCCAATGGGGCCCACATGGCTTTTGGCGCTTCATCTCTTAGGATTAGGTTTTTGGATGTCTAGGGTTTTGGCATTCATGTTCGATGTAAAAAGGCCTTTGGAGCCTCATTGTAATCATCTTCTTGTGAATGATCATAGTCGTCACATCTCTTCTCATAGATAAACCACCACCATTCTAGCAAGCTTGTTTCAGTCTGCATTTTACAGTTTTAGCATATTTCTTTATTGAATAGAAGCCAAGTTTTATTGTATCTTCATTATTGTTCATTGTATGTCTATGTTCATAATATATATCTATATTCATTTCGTTCTTATCATAAAATATGGATCAGTGGTATTAGTGTGGTCTACTCCTTGTCATCTTAGTGCATGTCCCCGACGAGGTCAGGGTACAAAGAGTTGGGTCTCGAGCTTGTTTCACTTGAGGAGAAAATATCTCGCATGCCTAAGTGACATTACATGGTGGGAGAAAATAAATAAGATGAGACAAGAGATCCTTTCAAACTGTTGCTTGAGGAATCCCTCGCGCAACAAAGGAATAAGATGATGGATAGTTTTGTGAAAATACTTTCATGGACACCAAAAGGCGATGTATCTTCCTCGAGCAAAGGAGGCACCCCCTTCAAGTTACAGATCAAATTTGATATTATTATATTTGAAGGTCAAATAGATGAAAATGTTGTAGACAAATGGTTGAATCTGTTAGAAGGGAAATTTTCTGTCCATAACTTTTCCAATAGAGAAAATATTACATTTTCTCTTTTCAAAGCTACCCCCCATGTCAAATATTGGTGGGAGACTTTCTGTGAGAAAAAGGCATCATAGAAACCCTCATTATTTATAGTTTCACTCACCTGGGAGTCCTTCAGGGATGCTATTAAGAAACAATACTACCTTGTTTGAAGTTACGACGGCCTGTATACAATATGGACCACACTATGGAAGGAAAGGGACCAAAAAGTGCCACAGTTCACAAATATCTTCGATACCTTTCACACGAATATAGGTATCAAATATTATGAGTGAGATTTGGTGCTCAAATATCACAACAATATTCATAGATACATCAAGAAAGAAATGGATTTTATGGCAATCTTGTCCTTGGGCGCGGCCTTTCGATATGTCGTCAAAATCGAGCAAAAGCTTAAACAAAAGATGTGGTAGTTTGGGTATGGGAACCCCTCACAACAGAAGCAGGGAAAGGGTAGCCCCAACCTATAGAAAAAAGGGTAGAGAAAAGATGGTCAGCCTTAGGAGAACCAATGTAAGCCACAAACAAAGAAGGAAAATGGAAAGATAAATAAAGACACCAGGAAGTTGTGTGACTTCCATAAGAGTCATTAGAATAACACAGTTGATTGCTTCTCAAAGAATTCATTGATGGTTGAGGTGAAAGCCTCTGAATCAGATGCAGGTTTTGACTCATAGACAAAATCACAAAAGGGGAGATGGATTATTGATGTGGAACCCAATGCCACTATTGCTACCACCAAGATCTAGCCTAGTGAACCTGATGAGCTAAAAGAAGGTGAGCGCCTCTTTCATTCACAGATGTGGGTTAAGGGTACTCTGCTGCACTTCATCATTGATAGTAGTAGCCAGAATAACATCATCTCAATGAAGGTCATCAAGTGTTTGGACCTAACGACAATGCTGCACCCGCAATCATACACCATCAGATGGCTTTGCTATTGCACAATTTGTACTTTCTCAAATCCCAAGGAAATTGAATGCAAGATTGGCATAACAGGGGGTGTCCTATCACTGTCACCTTAATAGGAAACCCCTTTCTGTTTAGGAGTATATCAAAGTTACCCCAAGGGAGACGTCCCCAGTGACCTAAAGGGATGATAAAACTAAGGAAAGGATGAAAGAAAATCCCCCTCTCACTGGTCACTCAAGTAAAAAGGTTCTTAAGGTCCTTTAAGGGATGAAGCAACGGTAAAAAATAGAGTGTACCTGCCTGAAACAAGACAACAAAGAAAATATGACAGCTTTCAAGTACAAAAATGATGTTAGTTCTTATTAAGACCATGAACCTTCAAAAAATAGGCTAGATGATATAAATTTGAAGCAATGTAACAATTTGCAACAACAATAAGTATTGTGTAACAAACACAAAAATTATGCCTTGAAATTACTTGAAAAAGACAAGAAAATATAGCTTTAACTAGGCATAATGATAGTTGATTGTCACAAGCAAATTTGGCAATGTCTATATAGCATTAAATGTTACTTTTTCATAGAATTTGATGCAGTTAGATGGTTGTAGCAATATTTTGTAACAACAACAATTCTAGTGCTCAAAATTGCAAGGAAACACCATGTAAAATTAACATTTATCTAGTAGATTGATTCACAATTGTCACAAGCAATATCTAAGTGATCTAAGTGCAAGTTATATAGGTGAATGCAACAAATTATCATGAATTAGTATGGTTGTAGTAGTGATTTGCAACAACACCAAGTTAGCTAAGGAGTTAGTCTAGTTTAGGGTTAGTAAAAGTTAGCAAAAGCTTCAAGGAAGAAGGTTTAAGTGTTTTTTTGATCAATCATTCACTATAGTGATTAGACTAGTGCCTTTTAGGGTTTATGGAGTCTACAATAGCAATGAAAAAACTTGGATAAAAGTAGAAATGATAATACTTTTCAAAGGAGAAGGGATAGATGGAGGAGGTGTTGTCACTTCAAGGCCTCAAGTATCCAAATCCTAAAGACAAATTTGCTAGAGAGTAAGGAATCTTAGGCCCTAGTGAATCTTCCTTCCTTAGACTATTTAAAGACTGTACTTGAGAAATTTAGACAAGTAGAAACTATAGAGAGAAATAAGTAACTTATGTTTCTCTCCTAGGGTTTAAGAAAGAAATTTCATAATCTTATACATGAAACAAGTAAAATTTACCACAAACATTCATTTACATAAACAAATTTCATATTTTCTACTTACTTCACCAAGCATAATCAAGCCAAACCCTAGTTGAATATCTTCCACCATAAAAAAATAGCCAAGATACAAAAAAATATGCCTCTCCAAAAAGTTTCGCACTAGTTATTTCATCCAATAGCCCTTAAAGAAGGCACAAATTTCAGTCCACACTAAGTGTGTGATGAGTGACGATGAAAAATGAGAATACTTTTTCTCTATTTATACAATACTAATGACCTCAATTATTGTTTAGGTCAAATAAAGGTCGACCTGGCCAAATTACATCAAAATCCATGTTTTTACATAAATAAAGTAACTAAATCCTAAAATCATCTCCAAGGGTGATGTCATGCCCTTCTAGAGTGACATTGAGCCCCTAAAGTGGAAGGTTGGGATCCAGATGCAGAACATTTGGCCTCCAAAGGCCCTGTATGATGCCCACATGTGCCAAAAAGTTCACAAMTTACCTCAATATGCAAACCCCTWGCTTTGGATGACGTMTAGGGTCATAATGGYGATGTCATGGGATMTCAAAGGTCAATGTYYAAGTGGAAGAGAAATATTCCCCTTGGGTCTAGGTCTTCCAGAGTGTCTCCAAGGGAAACCTCCTTCTTTTTTCATGGTGCAAGTCTATGATGTCTTCTTGCCCCTGGCTGGGGTTACAACATCCATCTGTGGGATTTCATCCCCATGGAGGTTTGAGCTAATCATTCCCCCACGTGTACTTGTTCACTGGGAAAATTCCTGCAGAAACAAAAAGTACGCCCTCTTGGGGTTCATAAGTCACATCAATCATAACATTTAAATCAAATCCAATAATTAAATTACCCAAACATGTGCATCAAACCCCCCTTTACCCAAAAAAATGCTCAAAGATTTTATTCAATTTAACAATTCAGGTTTGGAGAAGGTCTCAGGGTGTCCTATTGAGCTAATCCTTCTTAAGTTTGGGGTGTTTCCCAACTGAGAACCAATCTAGGTCATGTAATTAGTGTGTGAGGTGGCGTGAAATAAATTTTTGGGTATGTGGTGTAGTGATAACATGGAAATGTAGATCTTACCCGTGGGTGCCTTTGTAGAGGGTGAGTTGCACCTTATCATAGATGCCATGTTTTCCTATCCCATTCAATACCTTTTATTCTCATCTTCATTTCTTTTTATCCTTTTATTTTATTCTTCAAGGGAAGAGTTGAGGGACACTATCATGGCTTGGCGACCATAGGTGACAACATTATCCACAAGCATTTCATGGATATGAGAAGGTTGGCTTGTGATGAGACCCACTTTCTCTTGGCTATCCCACCAAGAGACACTACCTTGGTTTGGTGACCAGATAGATGGTAGTTTCATACCGCTACATGCCCATGGTCATAATAGGTCGGCTCATGATGAGACCTCCCATCCACCAACTAATACCTTGAGTGTTTATTTATCTTACGGGTTCCCTTTTCTTACTGAGAATACTTTTAATGATTTCTTTGGAATCCCTAGGCAAAGCATATCAAAGGTTTCACTTTTGGATTTTAACTCTTGCCAACTACTTTTACCCTCTGGGCCTTTAGCCCCTTATTCCCACAAGGCAAGGTACAACCCTTCCTAGTGTGGAAAATCCCAATGCCTGAACAAAGGTAAGGGGGAAATGAGAGGAATAAAGATGGAAAGTGGTAAGTATGGAGGGAATGGACATTGACCTTTCATAGACCCATCTAGTGGCAACCCATCATAAAGGGAAATCAACTTACTAGGGTATCATGTCACCCTTCCAGGTATGAACAAGTTAAAGAGAATAATTTCCAAGAAAACGTTATGAAATGAAGGAGAATTCAATGAAACATACTCAAGTGCTTCAATAATAAGAGTGAAACATACCATGATACCCAGACTCATTACCTCATGGAGAAAGACTTACTGCTACTTCAGGATCAGGCTGGTGGGATGGATATTGTTGTTGTTGATAAATGAGCTGCATTGAAGAAAAGAGGGGCCCTCCAGGGCCATGCTCAAGCCATATGTCTCTTGACACTCCATGTCTAGGACTTGTGGGCCTCGAGACATGATCTCCTTAGTTATCCCTAGTGTAGGGATAACAGGCTCCATCAAGGAAGTAGTCTTTGTGTTAGTCAATAGTGTCGCATGTCCTACGACATCAAGCCATTCAAATATGAGTTATTTTGTGATGTTGCTCCCCTTGATGTTTGTGATTTTATTTTGGGCCAACCTTATTTATGGAAACACCATGTTGTATATGATTCTAGGCCTCATAGAGTTGTTACTACTTTGGAAATGAAATATGGTACAGGATACCCAAAGTATTTCCACCTACTGCCATTTCCTTGATCTCTTCCAAGAAATGAAGGAAGGTCATCTCTTAGATCGATAAATTTGTCTTCTTCATGATTCACTCTCAAAGTGAGTGGAAGATTGCAGCCACATCCATGGCCTCCACAGCTGAACTCTCCAAGAAACAAAAGCAAGTGGATAAGGTCATGGAAGAATACAAAGACATTTTCTCCTCACCCACCAGGGTACCTCTACACTGTCAGGTCAAGCATTCAATCAATCTGACCCCAACGCACTACTACACAATGGGAACGTATATCGCCATTCTCTGTTATGAAATGAGGAGATCAAGCATCAGATCGAAAAACTGTTCCAAAAGAGGCACATTCGACCCAACTCATCACTATGTGGAATCCCAATCGTGCTCGTATAGAAGAAATATGGGAACTCATGCCTCTACATCGATTATTGGGCCCTAAATAAAATCACAGTCAGGAACCGGTACCCAATTCTTTGAATCAACGATCTCCTTGACTAGCTCAAGGGGGGAAAATACTTCAGTAAAATTGATCTGAAGTTTGGCTACTATCAGGTCCCAATAGAGAAGACACATGTATGGAAAACTTCCTTCAAGTCTAAAGAAGGTCTTTTTGAATGGTTGGTTATTCCCTTTGGTTTGAATAATTGCCCAACAAATTTTATGAGGATGATGGATGATATATTGCAGCCTTTCAACAATTTGTTTTTGGTGGTGTATCTGGATGACATCCTCATATACAAAAATAATTGGGTGCAACACTTGTAGCATATTCAACAGGTTTTGCACACTCTGCGACAACACAAGATATATGCAAATTTGGAAAAATTCTCCTTTATCATGGACAAGGTCCAGTACCTATGCTACATTGTTGATGAGCATGGGGTGCATGTGGATCCAACCAATATCCATTACATTCGTGACTAGCGTGCCCCAACCACACTCATTGAGCTTCAGATCTTTTTATGCCTTGCCAATTTCAATCGCAGGTTCATGTTGGGATTCTCCCATATTGCATGGGCCCTCAACTAAGTAACCAGGGGTGGTGGTAAGGAAATGTTCATGTGGGGCCTATCATAACAACAAGCATTCGATGATTTGAAGCAACACTTGTGCTCATCCCTAATTCTCTCATTACCCAACCTACATCAACCTTTTGAGATTGAGACATGTTCTTCAAACTATGTTGTGGGCAGAATTTTCACTCATCACGAACACCCTGTGGCCTATCATAGTGAGACACTATCAACTTTCATCCATAAGTACCATACTTATGAAAAATAAATGTACTCCATTGTGCAATCCTGTCACAAGTGGAGGCATTACATTCTCGAGAAGGAGATATTCATACACATCGATCATAAGTCATTGCAGTTCATGTAGATATAGGGAAAATTGCAGAATGACCGCCATTAGAAGTGGTCCACATAATTGCAGTAGTTCCATCTCAATTTCAAGTATAATATAGGAAGCACCAATAAAATCGTTGATTTCCTCAATTTCCTACCAGTTGTAGCACTCACCACTGTGTTAAACTCCTCTGGCCACGAGACCTTCAGATGGTTCCAACTCTATGAGAGAGATCCTCACTTCGTCGCCACCTACTAGATTTTGGGCACAAGCACAATTGTCACTTATTTCCATCTTTAGGATGGGTTGTTGTTCCATTTGGGCCATATTTTCATTCCATCAAGAGAGAGAGAGAAGTTGATTTTTGAATACCACTAAGTCGGGTGGAAAGACACTTCAATGTAGAAACGACAGTGGAAGTGTCACAACAACATTTCTATTGGCCGAAACTTCTATAGGATATCATCAAGTATATTAGGTCCTGCACTTCCTACACCATTTCCAAACCGACCATTAAGAAACAAGGCATGTACACCCCTCTTCCTACACCTGAAAGGCATTAGGAATCCATCTCAATGGACTACATGTCGAGATTTCTGCCAACCAAGCGGGGAAATGACTGTGTTTTTGTGGTGGTTGATCATTTTTCTGAAATGGAAATTCTCGCCACCTGCAAGAAGAGCATCACAGTAGAGGCCACTACCAATCTCTTCTTCTAACGAGTGTGGGTACATTTTGGGATACCACAAAGCATTGTCTCATATTGGGAAAACCGGTTCCTCAACACATTCCAGTCGATCCTCTGGTCACGACTGGAAACCAAGTGTTAGAAAAATAGGATCGCGGAGCAATAAAATATAAAGAATAAAGAAATAAAACTCAAAAGATACACAATACAATAGAGACACATATATAAGTGGTTCACCCAGTGTGAGCTATGTCCACTAGAGAAATTTCCAGGTCCTTCCTTTTAATTATCCAACAAAATGAAGGGATACAACCTACAACACACCCGTTGTAACTTCCTCTTCTTTCTCTCACAGTCTCCTTTCTTAGAATACAATATTCACAATCATACACAATCGAATTACAATTCCCTCATAAAAGAGGGTTTCCTTCTAGGGAAAAAATCCCTAAAAATAGCTTCTACTGTCAGATTTGTGACCTTATAATGAAGGATTCAGACTGACTATGAAATTACAATATTTTATAAGGCAATTTTTCCCAAATTTTCACTTCGGGGGGGGAAATACCCCTCACACCCCTCGTTAGACAATGGGGTCCAAACACAGCTGAAACAAACCTCTGAATCACAAATATAATTAGGCTCCACAACCAACAATGTCCCACTTGGAGACTGATCACAACAACTCCACTATTGTTTTACTTGTTGGAATATACTCCACCTTGGACCTAGAAAATTTCTCATCTTCACCTTTATGCTTGAATTCCAACTGAAAAAGAGCAGGAACTCAGTCTCTCCCTTGTGACTCCCTTTTCTAACATGTCTGTAGGATTCTGGCTAGTATGTATATTTTCCTACTTCAAAGGCCCATCTTCCAAGACAGATTGTATGAAATGGTACCTGAGTTGTATATTCTTAATATTTGAATGTAAGGCCGAGTTCTTTGCAAGATGAATGACACTCTCGCTATCACAATACAACCTATTATTCTCCTGCTTCTTTACCAATTCCTCCATAAACCTCTGTACCCAAATCATCTCTTTACTATCCTCTGTAGAAGCAACATACTCTAGTTTTGGTTGTTGAAATTGCTACAACCTTTTTCAATTTCGAAATCCAACTTACTGTTGTTCCACCTATAGTAAAAAAATACCCTGTGGTGCTCCTCCTATTGTATTTATCACCTGCCATATTTGAATCACCATATCCCTGTAGAACAATGTATGAAACTCCAAAACATAATGCATGAGTAGAAATACCTCTCAAATACCTGAGAATCCACTTTACTTCCTCCCATTGTTCTTTACCTAAATTTTTCATATACCTACTCACAAATCCCAATGCATGTGAAATATATGGTCTTGTGCAAACCATCACATATATCAAGTTGCCAACTGATGATGAATAAGGGACCCTAGAAATGTATTCTATATTCTCTTGTGTCTTGGGACACATTTCCTTGGTTAATTTGAAATGGCTGGCCAAAGGTGTACTAACTAGTTTTTCATTTTGCATTCTAAACCTCTCCAACACCTTCTCTATGTACTCACACTGAGACAATGTCAATTTGCAAATTTTGTTGTCTCTTTTAATTCTCATCCCAAGGATTTTATTTGTAGCACCCAAATCCTTAATCACAAATTAATTAGATAATTTCTTCTTGAGCACATTTATATCCTGCATATTAGACCTTGCAACAAGCATGTCATCTACATATGATATAAAGATAATATAGCTTCCATTTTCTAGCCTTTTAAAATAAACAGAGTGATCAGAATGACATCTACTATAACCTTGTTTTGTCATAAACCTATCAAACTTCAAATACCAATGCCTTGGAGATTGATTTAGGCCATACAATATCTTCTTCAACCTGCATACCAAATTCACATTTCCTTTGACCTCATACCCATGTGGCTACTACATATAAATATCTTTCTTCAAATCCCCATGGAGAAAACTTGTTTTTACATCTAACTGTTCAAGATAAAAATCGTCTACTACCACAAGACTTAAAATAGTCCTAATTTAATTCATTTTAATAACAAAAGAAAATATTTCATCAAAATCTATACATTTCTTTTGTGCAACCCCCTTTACAACAAGTCTATCCTTATACCTCTTTTTGCCTCCATCTTCTTCCTTCAAACTGCAAACCCATTTATTCTTCAATGCTCTTTTTCTGCAGGAAATTGAACCAAGTCCCAAGTCTGTTTATTTACCAAGGAATCGATTTCCTCTTTCATGCCTTGCTCCCACTTCCTTTTAATTTCTACCTACATTTCCTCTTCATAACTTTTTGGTTCACCAGAATCAGTTAACAATGAATAATACAATGAAGGAGAGTATCGTTCATGGGGTCTACTTAACCTAGTATATCTTGTAACAACACTTGCAGGAGTTTGAGGTACATGTTTCTCATGTTGTTGTACATTTTGATTTTCTGGTACCTTTGGAATTTATTTTTCAGTGATCTCATCAAGCACTGTATATTTTGGTTTTTCTTTTTTTTTGTTTCTTTCCTTGCAACTGATCTTTGTACATGACATTCTCATTGAATATGACATATATACACCAAATGATTTTGTGATTTTCATAATCCCATAAGCGATAACCAAAATCATTAACACCGTATCCAATAAAGGTACACTTATTGGATTTTTCCTCAAGCTTTGTTCTATTTTCTTTATCGATATGGACAAATGCTTTGAAACCAAAAGTCTTCAAAAATGAATAGTTTACCTTTTTATCTGTCCATGCCTCCTCTAGAATTTCACCATCCAAACAATTTGAAGGTTCTCTGTTTATTAAGTAAACAACAATATCTACAACATCTGCCCAGAAATGTAAGGGCAACCCAACATGCAATCTCATACTCCTTGCACACTCCATGTTTGTCCTATTCATCCTTTTTGACACACCATTTTATTGTGGTGTTCCTGGAACTGTCTTCTCTCTATGAATCCCATGGTATGAATAGTAATCATCAAAATCCTTGCTGTAATATTCACCTCCATTTTCTAATCTGAGACACTTCAACCTTTCTCCTGTCTCATTTTCAACCAAAGCTTTCCATTTAATAAAAGTATCAAAAACATCATATTTTTTTCGAATGCAATAAACCCAAGTTTTTCTAGTTCCATCATCAATAAAAGTAGCATAATAACACAAGCCACCAAGAGATTATACCTAAGATGGTCCCCATACATCTGAATGCACAAGCTCTACCTTTTCATTCTTCTTTATCTTTCCAAGTCTGAGAAATCTGACTCTCTTATGTTTTCCATAAACAAAGTGCTTATAGAAATCCAAATCAATTTGTTTAAGATCTGGTAACAAGTTTAGTTTGTGAAGTATGTGCATCCCCTTCTCACTCATGTGTCCAAGCCTATGATTCCATAGTGTTTTATCCACTCCTAAAGAAGCTAAAGAGATAGAAGAGTCGGTATTACCAGCACATAAGTACAATGTACCTACCTTCTCTCCTTTTGCTATCACCAGTGATCCTTTGGTGGCATTCCACCCATTATTTGTAAATATAGATATACATCCTTCACTTACCAACTTCCCTGTTGAAATTAGAATTTTCCTTAGATATGGAACATGTTTTACCTCTTTCAACAACCATTGGTTTCTATTCTTTGTCTTTATTTGTACCTTACCCATTCCAACAATTTTGCATGGTGCATCATCACCCAAATGAACCTGTCCA
>ML778483.1:647924-662822 GCA_009831015.1 Picea engelmannii | reverse complement strand
GGGGATAAAATTTTTTTTGTCGCCCCCCTTGGACCCCCCTGGTGACATTTGTTGGGGGGAAATCCCCCCCACACCCCCATTAGCCAATGGGTTCCAAGCAGCACTGAAACAATCCTATGAATAAAGAATATAATCAGGATCCACAACCAACACCAAGCTCACCAAATACACTACCTTCCACCTCCAAAAAAATGGCCAAATCGAGGCCATCAACCAGATGATCATGCATACCATGCACATGTACAATTCCAATTATCCCTGCACATGGGATGAAAGTCTCCCCTATGTTCAACATAGCTACAACATAGTCATACATATCTCAACCAACTACAACCCCTTTTAGGTGGGGTTTGGATTTCAACCATTGGGTCCCATGGATGTTGCACTACTCATTGTGGCCACTCAAGAAGACTCGTATATGATTAAAATGAAGAAAAAAAAGATACCTGGTTCATTGAGAGGATCCAACACATCCACCAACAGGTTCGGGATATTTTGATGAAGTCCAATTGCAAGTACAAGCAATGCCATGATCAACACAAAGTGCCACAAAATTTTCAGGTGGGAGATAAAGTTTGGTTACACTTGTAAAAATAAATCTTTAGAGGGCCCCATTGAAAGATTCATCCACTCCACTATGGACTTTATACCATCACCAAGGTTGTGGGTGACAATTATTTTGAGCTCAAGATTTCCCCCTTCCTTGGCTTGCACCCAATGTTTAATGTGGACCTCCTTCGACCATACTTTCCACCATTATTGGACACCTCAGAGGTAGAAGAACAATTGACACTGATAGATCTCAACCCCAACTACATGGAACATGCATCCACTAATCAAATCATGGAAACAAAGGTCAAGGGAACTCACCAACAAAAGTTTTAACTTTATCGTGTTGTCAAAGTAGGGCATCTCCTGCACTAAGGCAAGTGGCTCACCTGGGGCCAAATTCAACAGAAATTTTCTCATCTGATGAGGGAACTCAATGAAATGGATACCATTTATTGCTAAGGGGGGAGGATTGATCCAGGTGGATATCGATGGCCACCCACCTATTCCAACTAGATCACATACATATGTCATCTTGGCAGCTTCAATTTTCTTCTTGCCATTTTTGTTCTAGCTTTTCGGGTCCTAAACGTTCAGGGCCATTTTGAGGCCCTAAACAACGTTTTTTTGGCCGCCACAGTCACACAATAGACAAATTCAAAGTTTGACGACATGATGTGTATTTCCCAGATAAACCTTTCCAACAAACTATCTTGCGCCTAAAACAAAGATCGTATGAAAAGGTCACTACCTCAACAAGTTGATGTACCAACTTATCCCAACAGAGCCCACCTGGATTTTGGCACTTCATCTCCTAGGGTTAGGTTTTTGGGTGTCTAGTGTTTTGGCATTCATGTTTGATATAAAAATTCCTTTGGAGCCTCATTGTAATCATATTCTTGTGAATGAGCACAGTCATCACATCTCTTCTCAGAGATAAGCCACCAACATTCTAGCAATCTTGTTTCAGTCTGCATTTTACAGTTTTAACATATTAATTTATTGAATACAGGCCAAGTTTTATTATATCTCTGTTATTGTTCATGGTATCTCTTTGTTCATAATATAGATCTGTTTTCATTTCATTCTGCTCATAAAATCTAGATCATGTAATGAGTGGTTGCAACTAATTAGCGGGGAATAATTCTCTCGTCCTTTCATCGAATCATTGTGTACACTAATGACAATTACTAATTAATAAGTTGCATGCGCCAAGGATACAAAGGGGCATGTTTGAACAGTGAATTGGCCCTTAAGTGGTGATTAATGGGTACATATCGAGTAGAAAATCAAGGATTATACGTGTAATGTTCAAACACCCAAGTACATTGAAAGAGGAAAAAGATGGTGAACAAGAGAAAGAAAGAACCTTTCTATGGAGACATTGTAAATTCACTAGCTTGGCATTGTGGGAATTTTCAATGGTCCATAGAGTACAAGTGGTATTTCAATATTTCTCAAGAAGACAAGCTCAAGAACAAAGCATGTATGTCAGGAATAGTAAAAGTTGGGTGCATGCTATAGACATTTAATTTCAGAGATTTGGTCCCTTGGTGTGCTAAGAGATTCGATTCCAAGAACCATCTCATTCAATTCAATTAAGGTGGCATAAATCCCATCCCTTTAAATCCAAATACTTTCAGAAGGATGTTGCACCTACCTACACAAAATAAACTCCTAAAAGGTCCAAAGGAATACTCCTTTTTGGATTCCCAAGGTGGTGGAATGAGCTTACTAAAGTATTTTTTGATCTATCCCATGACTGCACCCACTAACATCAATGAAATCAACACATTTTTTTTTTCACAACCCTTCAAAGAATTTGCTTATATTTTTTCATGACTAGTAGGTCAAGACTTGACGAAATTTGTCCCTTGGTATGTCTTTTATTTCCTTTATTATTCCATAAATATGCACACCCTCTTTGATTGGTCTCAAGTCATATCAAACGAGATCTCCCATCATTTTTCTAATAGGGTGCAATAAATCTGAGAAGGGGGTGGCGACAATGAATGCCTTCCTATTGAAACTAAGGTGAATTCGTCCTGAAAAAAATTTCTCCCAAGAGAAAGAAAAAACTAGTTCAAAAGGATTCAAATATTTTGATAAGTTCAAATATGGGTACAACAAAGGTCCCCCATTTTGAAGGATATAATCAAACACATCATCGATAGAGGGTTTTTTTCATAACTAGCATAGAGCATGACACATTGCACCACACACATAAAAATACCTCTTCATGCCACAAGTGTCAAGAGAGAATTGATGGTGTTAAAGAGAATAAGGAAGGATGCATAGGATATGGAGATGAATGAGACTCCCATTGACACCAATTGGAGGAAACACATACCATTTCTTTTGTTCCCAAAAGAGAGAGGAATATGGAGGTAGTTTCTCTTGTAGAACTCGATGACTTGGAATTAAACACAACCAACATGGAAATCTATGAAGCCAATAACACACCCACATGGATTGTGGTGCAATTAGCTAAAAGTAATTTGATAGCAGAGGAGTTATCCTGAGAAGGCCTGATCATTTTTGAAGAATATTTGGTCACTCTTCACCATGAAAATTATGATAGACAATCCAATAAGCTCCACATCGAGGGATTCAAATGAAGGATAAAAGGATGATAGAGAAGTGGAGCTATGAAATTGAGATAAAAGGATTGAAACCTTCATGATTCCTCAGAGTACACTAGGCTACAGGGGAAGCACTAACTCACTTGATAACAAATAAGGAAATAGAGAATGATAGGTTTAATAAGAGATTAAGGGAGTAGGAAGAGACCCTTACCTCGAAGCCACCATTTGTAGAACCATTAGCTATGATGGTCCCATAGGATTTCCTTGAGGAAATGGCTGGTTAAAACTCCAAGGTTACCAAGGCCACAAAATTTTTCATTGGTGTCAGAATATTTGGAACTGAAAATATTTATAAGAGACTCGACATTATGCAAGAGGCTTGGGATTTATCCATTGAAGTTGGTGTCATAACTAGAAGAATCCAAGCCCTCAAGGAATATTTGCAAGAGGATTTGCGGAACGATGAGAATTTATATAAGAATGTCGTGAGCATGTTCATGGAAAGAATATCAATTATGGATAATCTAGAGAGACAAAAGAGGGAACTTCCTTCCAACTATAGGATGAAGAAAATAGACACAGATTGGTTGTCATGAATAGATTCTCTCTAACAATTGAACGCCACATGTGATTCCTTAATGGAATTTTTTTTTCTACTATTATTAAAGTTTATTGATGTTATAAAGAAACAAGAAGGTCCTCTATTGATAAGGAAGTCAATGCTATTGAATAAGGACCAGGTGGAAACCGAACTGGGTGCACTAAGGGATACATTGAGAGAGAAATTTGATGACTTGGAAAACCTACAGAAGAAGAACTTCGGCGGTGGCTGGTCATTTTCACAAATGATAATGAAGGTCAATCATTCATGTTGCATCAACAAAAAGACACATTGAAGAGCATTGAGACGGTTTATTTGGAATCAAGGTAACAAGACATAATGATGGCACCATTACGTGAATACATTCAATAATGGATCCAAGATGCATTAAAGGAAGTCATCAATTCACCATAGTTAGGGAATATCAAAGAAACTACAATGACGGTTCGACTAGGTTTTCTCCTTCTTATATAAATAATGGAAAATAAGAAACAAGTATCTCTCTGCTCCCATTTTTCTAAGTATACGCTTGTTTGAAGTTGTTTGACAACACAAGTATTCAAACAGAGGATGAACAACTTCAGTAACCAGTCACATAACCAGATCAAAGATCAACACACCGATGTTTTCACATGGTAAAACCCTTATAGGGAAACATCCATAACCCCAGCCAATGCGGCCACTTGGAGCAGTTTATTAATGTAAAGAAAAATATTACAGAGAGATTTTACAAGAGAGTTTCTCACAATTGATCATCATCAAATGACCCTCCATGCTCTTTAAATAGAGATCATGGACCAATTGGGTGTTAAGCCATAGATCAATGGCCATTAATATCGAGGAGAGTATGAACCATCAGATCACTCTATGTCGGGAACATATCGTGACCGTCAGATTTCCTAACTACAAATGCACACTAATGCATACTAGAGAAACACACTAAGAAGCACACTTTTACCTAATGACACATTAGACCAAGTAGATCTTATCTAACTCCTAAGTGTCTAAATATCCTAACATCCCCCCTTAAGAACAACTCGGGATAGGATTGAAGGATTTACAATAGTGACTCAATAGGATAAGGAAGGAGGCATTAGAGCCTATCAACCCTTAATGACAACTTCCTGAACTCCTAACATAGATCTAAGTTTGGAAAACTTCACTTCTGTAAGAGACTTTGTGAAAATGTCTGCAACTTGATCTTCTATAGGACAAAAGAGCACTTCAATAACTTGATCATGAATGAGATTTCTGATGAAGTGCATGTGTAGCTTGATGTGTTTACTACGCTGATGCTGAACTGGGTCTTTGGCAAACTTGATGGCACTCTGATTGTCACAGCAAAGGCTAGTCAGATGCTGCTGCTCGAATCCAAACTCTGAAAGGATCTGTTGAAGCCACAAGGCTTCTTGACTTGCATTTACCGCTGCTCGGTACTCTGCTTCTGCTGAAGAAAGTGCAATAGCCCGTTGTTTCTTACAGACCCAAGTGACATGTCTTGAACCAAGTATGAAAACATAACCAACAGTATCCTTCTGATCATCAGGGTCGCCGGCCCAATCTGAATCAATGAAACCAACCAATAAAGGTGTCCCCCTTGAACTGTAATGTATCCCAAACTGAAATGTACCACCGACATAGTGAAGTATCCTTTTAGCTTCTTTCCAATGGCTTTCATGGGGTGTTTGCATATACCGAGAAACAGTACCAATAACAAAGGAAAGATCAGGACGGGTATGAGTCAAGTATAAGAGGCTACCAACTAACTGACGGTACAGGGTGGCATCAAATTTGGGAGAAGTACAGGTGGCAGTAAGCTTAACTCTAGACTAGAAGGGAGAAGGGGTTGGCTTACAATCGTTCATGTGAAAGTGATGAAGAAGGTCACAAGCATACTTAGAATGGGAAAGAAAAATTTCTGCATTGGTTTGCAAAAATTGGAGGCCAAGGAAATAGTACAAAAAGCCTAAGTCTGTCATTTCAAATTTATTCTTAAGGCTGGTTTTCACATGGTTTAAAAGTTCTGAGTTACTACCCGTAAGGATAAGGTCATCAACATAAAGGACAAGGATTATGAGATGGCTTCCTGCTTTCTTGGTATAGACATTAGGATCAGAATGGCATCTAGAGAATCCAGTGGCAATAAGAAAGATTTTTCTACCACACTTTTCCTGCTGTGATTTTTCTGCTGCACTTTTTCTGCCGCACTTTTTCTTCTCCACTTTTCCCGCCGCACCTTTTCTACTGCAGTTTTCCTACTGCACTGTTTCTGCTGCAATTTTTTTTCCACACTTTTTCTGCCGCACTTTTTCTACCACACTTTCCTACCATAGTTTTTCTTCCGCATTTTCTCTCTATCAATAATACCTTCCCAAATAACCTTTCACAAAATAGATATTCAATGATATTCAATAGGTTCAAGTGTGTTTTGAATGAGAGACCATTGCCTCTTATTTATACTTTTATGTAGCTTCCTCAAGGGGTTACCTTCTAACCGTCTTAACCCACTTTATTTATTTTAGGGTTAACCCACTTATAACCACTTGTCCACTTAACTTAACCACTTTCCATAATTAGTAATTTCTCCATTAACTTTATTATTTAAATAATTTCTTTTGCATCCTCTTTGACTTATAGTACACTCATCACTTCACTTTATTATTTAAATAATTTTTTCTTTGCAAACACTTTGACTAATTTGACCTTTTGGGGCTTCTAGATGACTCATTAGGGTTCTCCAACTTCACATGGCCATAACTCTCTAACCGTGAGGATTTATGTGATGTTCCACATACCACCGAAAAGTGCATGACATGTACTATCCATATAGAATAGTTTTACCTGCAAATTTATCAAAACTCATACAATTATCCATCAAACAAACTTGGGTCCATTACCAAACCTTTGTGCTACCGAAATTGTCTACCGGAATTTCTTCAAGGGTTGACATAAATGAAAACCAACCCAATTAATCAAAAATATCCCCCTTTGGCATTAATGGAAACACTCTGATGCAATACTCAAGTCATGTCATGCAATACTAAAGTCATATCACTCATGATCTTCCTGTGACCATCGCCCCCCCTAGAACCATGCCTCTATGCTCTGCATCTGATAAATCTCTCCTCCTTTGTCATCAATGGAAAAGGTGTCTTTCCATCCAGGTTTGCTCCCCATAATTGAACTATCCTTGGGTATACTCCCCCTTAATGAACTCTTCGTGAAAATGATCTCCTGACTTGAACTGTCCTCTTTATGGTGCTTCCTCGTGTAAACCTAAGACATATAAGATAATCATTCAAAATCATTCATTTTGGAGTAGAAATTACTCTTAGTCTCTGGCAAAGATACTCAAAGGCTTCCCATGGAAGCGGTTTTGTAAAGATGTATGTCACTTGTTATTTTGTGCTGACATATTCAACTCTGATGTTCTTCTCTACAACCTGTTCCTGTAGAAAGTGATACTTGATTGGAATGTTCTTCGTCTTGGAGTGCATCACGGGGTTCTTTGAGATACTGATGACGCTTGTATTATTACAATAGATTGGAATGGGCTCATCATACTCAACCTTTATATCTGTCAGAGTTTGTTTCATCCATAGAACCTATGTACAACATCCTCCTACTGCAATATAATCTGCTTTGGATGTAGATAAATATACTGATGATTTTTTCTTGCTTAGCCAAGATACTAAACACTCAACCAAGTAGAACACTGCTCCACTAGTGTTTTGTCGGTCATCAATGCAACCTACCCAATCTACATCTGTGTAGGCAATAAGTGATAGATCCTTTCCTTTTGGATACCGTAATCCAAACTCTTTTGTTCGGTTGATATATCTAAAAATTCTCTTCACTGCTAAGACATGTGATTCCTTTGGTGCTGCTTGAAATCATGACACCTGTCCATCTGCCTGCATTAAATTTGGTCTAGATGTTGTCACATATAGTAAGATACCAATCATTGACCTGTATTGCTCTGGTCTATAGACTTTGAATCATCATCTGTGTTTAACTTGCAATTGGTTTGCCTAGGAGTGGCAACTGGTTCGTAATCTTCTATTATGAACCTCTTTAGTCTTTCTCTGATATACCTAGTTTGAGAAATAAATGTTTCTTGGTTGTTTTGACGTATCTAAAGACCCAAAAAGAAGGTGTTGTTGGGGAAAAACACCCAACGGACTAGCGAATAGAGTTCAGACTTTGCATGCAAATATGATCGAATAGAAATTACTTTCTACTTTCATCCCTAGATTTAAATCCCCTTTTCTTAGTAGATGCATGGAAAGATCAACCTACCTCGTTATCGACATTTGATGTCGATCCTCCATTGTGCTTGATTACTTGTTCACAATACTCCTTCCAAAGCTAACCTGCATTCAAGACGAGCAAAAACTATGCATGCATACTACTTATATCCTAGCGGGTTAGAAATCCAAACATATACTGATCAAACTATAAACAGTTCATGAATTGGGACGAGAAAAGCATTTTATTTATTACTTTGAATGAGTCAACTTACAAAAAGTTGAGACCGGCCACCACTCCTTGAACCTGATCCTGGGCTCCTCTTCTTCTATCCTCCAACTGCTTTGCTTTGAATCTCCTCTGGCATAAGGGAAGGCTAAAGGGTTGGGACAATGGGAATATGTAAATGGGTAGAGTTTCTTTTCTATATTGTTCCTTTTTCCAAATGGGACCCCTACCGCTTCTTTTATAGGCTAGAAGGAGCTAGGTATTTGGACGAACCCTTGGCCATGCATGGCCGGGAGTTTCAGTTAATTCACCCATAGCTTTTTGTTCCGTCGACAAATTTCCTTTCTTCGTGCTTCTGAAGGTCCACGCAGGCTGTAGTGGGCCTACTAGCGTGGACACTGTAGATCCACGCAGGCTGTAGTGGGCTAGATAGCGTGGACTTTTTAAAAATGGAGGTTTTAGAAGAGTTGTTCAGTAGTGCTTTGGCAAAGAAGGGATATGAGTTGGCATGATGCCAGGTAAGCATGTGTGGTGTAATTTAGGGTTATAATAGATGCCCCCTAATGTGTGAGGTCAGAAAAGCATCTGATGGCCAAAATACATTACCAATATTTACTGATGTGTCGAACGATTGAGCCCAAGGGTCAGGAACCGGGAGGTGCCATCTGCAAAATAACAAATGTCTCACTGAGACGGGCATACCCATGCTCGAGATAAAATAGAACCATGGCTACCAATAAAATACACTGTAGATCCATTTCAAATAACTATAAAGAGTAGCCGTGAACAATACACAGTGGAGCTACATCTCGAAATCAGAAAGATATACATATAGAGTATCCATCTTCCAGAAGTTGATTCAGCCTGATGGCTGGAGATGAGATTTTCATAGCTCGAGCAACAACTTCAAAATCTTCAAAAATCAGGTAGGAGTGTAATATGAGTGTACGACTGCACTACCCAGAGATATTCGACGACTCGTCTGTCATGTACTTGATAATCTTGATGATCAGACTGAAGGCTTCAGTGATTTCGAACAAGGACTTGATTGGATGTTCAGGATGGCCGGGTATGCGGACAAGAGACATATTGCAGAGGGGCAGACTCAGGCTTGGTGACAAACCTCCCTTGGATAATAGCATGAAAAATGATGAGACTCAGGAAGCATGTATGTTAATATAAGTCTATGAAGCGGGAGGCAACACAAACTCTCCATATGTTTGGAAGGATAACCAGAGGGTGGAGAACACAAATCTATATAGTGAAAAAAGATTCCTAAGGTCGTACTATAGCCCATAGTCTGATGAACAAATGGACAGATGTGCTTTATCCAAGGGCGACTCATTATGCTGCCAATAAAGAAAATACTTTTCCCTTCCTCTTTTTGGGGTATATTTGATTTTTTTTGTTCTTTTCAATAATTGTGGAAAAGAATAAAGGAATATTACGTTAAAAAGGTGGAATGAGTGTTGCAAACATACAAGCTCAAGGCACGAGGACAAGACTGATGTTCTAGTAGAATGACACTCAGGAAAAATCCTCCGGGGACCAAAGGTGTTTAGACACAGAAGCAAATTGTTACAAGGCTGGCGTATAAGGTATGCAAACACGGTTAACAAAACACACAATGGTAACGCCCTTCTATGTAAGTTTAACGAGCCCAAAGAAGGTTAGCTCGGTGGTTTTTCATATTTAGAGAGTCTGAAAAAACATAAAAGGAGACTCCATTGGAGTACCTTTTTCAAAGATAGTCTAGTCGGTTCGAAAAAGGGTAAACTAGCACCGATTAGACGTCGATTCAAAACCATTTTAACGAGTGTGAAAAGGACAAGATCACTCAACTATTTTTTCATTTTTAAGGAGTCTAAAAAAGGCTTAACTATGGACTCCGTCAGGAATTTTCTTCTGGACCAATTTAACGAGTGTGAAAGAATAAGGTCACTTGACAATCTTTTCAATTTTAGGGAGTCTGAAAAGAGCTTAACTATGGACTCCATGGGGGTTCCTTCTTCGTAAGTTTAGTCCCTTAGGCCCAAAAAAGGGATAAAATTATACCTGAGAGTACTCTTCTAAAGAACGGAAGTTCCATAGAGTATACCTTTGTTCGTACAATTGACCGTCCAGACCAAAAAAGGGGTAAACTACCGCCAGATAGACGTGACTTCAAATTTCAGTTTAACGAGCGTGAAATGCCACAAGTTCGCTCGCCAATCTTTTCATGTTTAGAGGGTCTGAAAAGGGCTTAAAAGAAGACCTGTTTAAGGAACATTCTTCTGGACCAATTTAACGAGTGTGAAGAAACAAGGTCACTCGGCAATATTTTCATCTTTAAGGAGTCTGAAAAGGGATTAAAGAAGACTCCATAATGGTTACTTTTCTCAGTTAATCTGGATGAGATCGAAAAGCATAAATGAAGTCTCGCCGGATGTTGCTTTTGGATCTCAAAGCGAGATTGAAAAACAACAAAGGTAGCTCATGATCAACACTTTGTGGGTCGATGTCGGGTATCTCCTTGTAAGACCAGGCAAAAACGTCATGGAATTCTTTAAAAAGATCTGTATAGAGTTGAATCTCTCTAGGGGAGCAGTCAGCTCCGACGAAAAAATTCTCCACGATGCTAGAGTTTCGAGAGATATTGATCGGTATAGTTTCAACAATAGTTTCCATATTGCCCTCAGCATAAATTTCATGCGTAGCTAAGAGATTAATAGGACATGATTGATCTCCCGTCATGGTCATGGTGAATTATCCTACTTTGATTTGGCTTAACTTTGGGAGGAAATATGATCTGTGATGAAGATCATCCCAAGGTTTGTTCAGAATAGTCATTGCTTTGATTATTGCTTCATTAGAAGGAAAGCCTAAGTCTAACGAATCAATGTTAGCGAGAGAACCCTGAGCCCAAATAGGCCCTAGAAGTGGATCTAACTCTTGTGTAGGAGTCAGATCAGGGTTAGCTAAAGCTTGCTGGACTAAAGAGTATGCTACTTCAGTGGTAGAAAAGGGTGTGGACATGCTTGGGTGCCCTGTCTCATCCATCATGGCTGATGGGGAAGGAAGAATCCATGGATCCTCGAAGTAAGTCATGCGAAACAACGAAACTTGAAAAATCTCAACCTTATGGTGATTAGATATAAATTTGATATCGCCATGAGGAGGTGGGTAATCGAAGGTACCCATCAAGGATGGGCACAAACCAACTCCTACATTGATGACACCTGGTTGAGGATTATCAATCATCGGGACCATGGATGCCCCCAAAGCTAGGCCAGGTCTAGAGAAAGACAATTGATCGATGGTCACTATCAGGCCCTCGTGTGGAAATAACAAGACCCAGAAAATTGTAGCAACCACGGCTTGCATAGCATAAGTCCAACTCCATCCTAACAAGTGGTTATAGTCAAGGGGAGCATCGACTACCTCTACTTCGACACACACGGTTTTCCCTCCTAACTGCATGGGGAAAGAAGGAACGATGCCATGTGGTCGAAACGAACAACCCTCAAAATCCGTGAGGAGAGTAGGTGATGGAGACAAAACGGGTTGGCCAATGGCCTTCCAATATTCCAACGACATAACGCATGTCGAGGCACCCTCATCGACCACCATGCAGAAGATATTCTGTGTAAAAGGTTTCGTGGGGTAAGCCACTACTATCTGAAACGTGATGTGGTAAGGCAGATGAGGTTTTAAGTCGGTTGTATCTAACATGATGGTACCCAGATTACAAGTCTCAGTAGAGCCGAAAGCGGTTAACAAGGCTTTCCTCTGAGCAGGGCAGCTTTGGAGGACCTCCAAAGCAGACATCGCACAAGGGGTTTGTGATAAATCTTCCACCATAGAGTAGTTCTGGGCGGCCCTTGCATTTGGGTTATGAGAATCTTTTTTAAATGCACCTTTTGGAATGCGTGTCATTGTTTCTCCCAACATCTTCTCAATGTTGGATGCCCCCTTCCGTGCTTATAGAGGCTTGAGTTAGATTTTTCCCATGTTGAAATGGGTTCATCAACACCGCCTATTGTTGTTGTGTGACAAATTTTTTGGCCTCTGCAAGTCAACGACATAGATGGGTCAGGTGGTCTTCCATGCACAAGTTGTATGGATACCTCGCCTTCCGTTTTTCAGTGTTTTCCCCGCCAGCATTTGTTGGCAAATATTTAACAGATAGTTAACAGACAGTGAATGATTGTCATTGATGGAAACAATGAAGATGACATGAGAACAGGAAGTTTGTAATCGACAGGAAAACAAAAGATAAGTTTAGGAAGGTCGAATGATCGAAGGTGAATGATCGAAGGAGGTGAATGATCGAAAGCAGTGAATGATCGAAGGCAGCGAATGATCGAAGGAAACGAATGAGTGAAAGTTTGAGAAGAATCTCTTGAGAATAAGAATCTCTAATCGTTGAAGAGGGAGACAGATCTCAACCGTCAAATCCAAGTGCAGGATCCAACCATCGTTGGATCAAGAAGAACCCACACGTCCTTTAAGGTACAAGGAGAAGCGGGTGTAATCGCGATATGCGAAAATGCGATGTAATCTGAGCCATCAGATCAAGGTTTGATTTGGACCATTGATTCTAGTCAATGTCAGAGTTTCGAGGATCGCGTGTTGGATATATCAAAGAAACAATACAACAGGAACCCCGAAATCACGATATGCGAATTCGCGATTTAATCACAGCCGTTAAGTTAATAAGTGATCTGGACTGTTGATTTTCTTCATGGAGTATCGGGGATTGGGACTTTGAAGTGACAAGAACACTTGACATCAAGGATGTCGAAATAGTGATATGCGATATCGCGATTTAATCGTAGCCGCTGAATAGAGATCAGATCTGGACCATTGATTTAACCCCATGTCGGAGTTTCGTGAATTGGGACTTTGAAGTGACGAAAACACTTGATAACAAGAATGTCGATTTTGCGATATGCGAAATTGCGACTTAATCGCAGCCATTGAAGCAAGATCATATTTGAACCGTTGATCCAACTCCTTATCGGAGTTTCAGGAATCGCAACATCAAGAGGACAAGAAAACAATGCAACAAGAATGTCGATTTTGCGATATGTGAAATTGTGACTTAATCGTATCCGTTGAAGGAAGATCATATCTGAACCGTTGATCCAAATCCTTATCGGAGTTTCGTGAATCGCAACATCAAGAGGACAAGAAAACAATGCAAAAAGAAATGTGAAATCGCGATATGCGAAATCGCGACTCAATCGCAGCCGTCAAGTCAAGATCAAATCTGGACCGTTGATCTAACTCCATATCGGAGTTTCACGAATCGCGACATGGAGAGGCAAAGAAAACAATGCAGCATGAATGTCAAAATCGGAATTCAATCGCAGTCATTGAGTCAAGACTAGATCTGGACCGTTGATCTGACTTCTTCATGGAGTTTTGTGGATCAGGATTTGTAAGTGACAAAAACACTGAACGCCAAGAGTGTCAATATCGCGATATGCGAAATCGCGACGTATTTTCAACTGTCAGATGAAGAAGTGATCTGGACCGTTGTTCTGACTTCTTAATGGAGTTTCGTGGATCGGGATTTGGAAGTGACAAGAACATTGAACATCAGGAATGTCGAATTTGCGATATGCGAAATCACAGAATGATCTGAACTGTTAGATCAAGTGTTGATCGGAGGGTTACTGTTCTCTCTCACAGTTAACTCCTCAGTTTCGAATCTGTTAGCAAACCTGACTCATGATTGTCGATTAGTTGGCGTTTCAGTTGCTCAGACAGGTGTCTTCCTTTGCCTAAGGGGATGGGAAGTTGAACTGCCATGGGTGTGTGTATAAAACAAAATGAGATAGACTGTATGGGGTTGGTTGTTCTGTATGTGAAAAAGAATGAAATTGTAAGAAAAGAAAAGGAGAGGATGCGCAGGAGGAGATTGAGTATATGTGTAGTGTGAGAGGAAATGCAGAGTAGAATAACAGAACAAGTTGAAGAAGAGAAGAATGAGAGAACGAGTTGATGCAGAGCATACTTGCTGAATAGACAGAACAAGAGAAGAGCAACAAAACAGTGTGTAGAAGACCAGATTTATAGAACAAAGAAGGATTGGTAAGAACTGATTTATCTGTAAAGTTGACTGTTTATTTAGCCATTTATACTCTAGGGAGGTTGGGAGGTGCTCGGGAGGACTGTTGTCCTCAGAGGTTCAAGTGGGAGCTTGAACACAGGAAGTTGTAGCTTCCATCTGGTTGCATCCAGAGAAACCAGGGTGGCAGGGTGGTGCAAGGGAGAACAAGTGTTCTCTGTTATACAGGTTGGAGCCTGTATAACTGGAAGTTGGTGCTTCGATCCAGTTGGTGCTGGAACATATGGGGAGTTGGTGCTTCCTTCTAGTGGGTGCTAGAGAAACTAGAGAGTTGGTGCTCTCAAACAAGTTGCAGCTTGTAAAACAAAGGTAGCAGCCTCACATTGAGTTGGTGTTCAATTAAAGATGATTTACAGAACTTAAAAGACTACCTATCATTTCGAAGAAGAAGAGGTTTTCTCCCTTTATGGGTTTCCTCGTGAAAATTTGTCTCTGTGTATACCGTACGTGTGATTGATGCCTTTTACTTTTACTGTCCATATGCTGTATAATGTTGATGATCACTTGAAGAAAGTTTAAGAATGTTTTAATAGACTTAATATTGTTTAAGCTCAAATACAACTGATTCACCC
>ML778483.1:633263-643525 GCA_009831015.1 Picea engelmannii | reverse complement strand
GGAGGAGCATTCTTTCTGGGTGACTCATTAGTTGCATGGCTTAGTAAAAAGCAAGGATCCATTTCATTATCCACTACAGAGGCAGAATACATTGCTGCTGCTACTTGCTGCACACAAATTTTATGGATGATACAAACTCTTGCTTATCTGAAGGTAAATTACACTGATCCCATTCCAATTCATTGTGATAACACCAGTTCCATTAGTGTCTCCAAGAATCCTATTCTTCATTCCAAGACTAAGCATATTCCAATCAAGTACCATTTTCTCAGAGAACAAGTTACAAACAGAATTGTCCAACTGAATTATATACCTTCTACAGAACAGATTGCTGATATATTTACTAAACCATTAGCAGCGACCCCTTTTGGATATCTTCGTCAAAAGTTGGGGGTTATAATCTCTTGTGCCTAATCTGTTCACCTGGTCAGGGGGAGTACTTATTGAATATCTGGTGTATTTCCAAGATGCTTATAGTTGACAGGGGGAGTATGTTTTATAACAAATCAGGGGAAGAATGGTTCTTCTTTGACATTGATTTCAAAGGGGGAGAAAAGAGCGGGAGAGGAGATTCGAATGCATGTGGGTGCTTGTGTTGCCATCAATGCCAAAGGGGGAGATTGTTGGCAAATATTTAACAGACAGTTAACAGACAACGAATGCTTGTCATTGATGGAAACAGTGAAGATGACATGAGAACAATAAGTTTGTAATCGACAAACAAACAGAAGATAAGTTTAGGAAGGTCGAATGATCGAAGGTGAATGATCGAAGGAGGTGAATGATCGAAAGTAGTGAATGATCGAAGGCAACGAATGATCGAAGGCAACGAATGAGCGAAAGTTTGAGAAGAATCTCTTGAGAAGAAGAATCTCTTGAGAAGAAGAATCTCTGATCATTGAAGAGGGAGATAGATCTCAGCCGTCAGATCCAAGCACAGGATCCGACCATTATTGGATCAAGAAGAAGCCACACATCCTTTAAGGTACAAGGAGAAGTGGGTGTAATCGCGATATGTGAAATCATGATGTAATCTGAGCCATAAGATCAAGGTTTGATTTGGACCATTTATTCTAGTCAATGTCAGAGTTTCGAGGATCGCGTGTTGGATATATCAAAGAAACAATACAATAGGAACCCCGAAATCGCGATATGCGAATTCACAATTTAATCGCAGCCGTTAAGTTAAGAAGTGATCTGGACCATTGATTTTCTTCATGGAGTATCGGGGATCAGGAATTTGAAGTGATAAGAACACTTGAAATCAAGGATGTCGAAATCGCGATATGTGATATCGCGATTTAATCGCAGCCACTGAATAGAGATCAGATCTGGACCATTGATTTAACCCCATGTTGGAGTTTCGTGAATCGGGACTTTGAAGTGACAAAAACACTTGACAACAAGAATGTTGATTTCGCAGTATGCGAAATTGTGACTTAATCGTAGCCGTTGAAGCAAGATCATATCTGAACCGTTGATCCAACTCCTTATCGGAGTTTCGTGAATCGCAACATCAAGAGGACAAGAAAACAATGCAACAAGAATGTCGATTTCACGATATGCGAAATTGCGACTTAATCGCAGCCATTGAAGCAAGATCATATCTGAACCGTTGATCCAAATCCTTATCGGAGTTTCGTGAATCACAACATCAAGAGGAAAAGAAAACAATGCAAAAAGAAATGCAAAATCGTGATATGCGAAATCGTGACTCAATCACAGCTGTCAAGTCAAGATCAAATTTGGACCGTTGATCTAACTCCATATCGGAGTTTCGCGAATCATGACATGGAGAGGCAAAGAAAACAATGCAGCATGAATGTTGAAATCGTGATTCAATCGCAGCCGTTGAGTCAAGACCAGATCTAGACCGTTGATTCGACTTCTTCACAGAGTTTCCTGGATCGGGATTTGTAAGTGAAAAAAACACTGAACGCCAAGAGTGTCGATGTCGCGATATGCGAAATCGCGACGTATTTGCAATCGTCAGATCAAGAAGTGATCTGGACCATTGATCTGACTTCTTAATGGAGTTTCATGGATCGGGATTTGGAAGTGAAAAGAACATTGAACATCAGGAATGTCGAGTTCACGATATGCGAAATCGCGGAATGATCTGAACTGTCAGATCAAGTGTTGATCGGAGGGTTACTGTTCTCTCTCACAATTAACTCCTCAGTTTCGAATCTGTTAGAAAAATTGACTCATGATTGCCAATCAGTTGGCGTTTCAGTTTCTCAGACAGGTGTCTTCCTTTGCCTAAGGGGATGGGAAGTTGAATCACCATGGGTGTGTGTATAAAACAAAATGAGATAGACTGTATGGGGTTGGTCGTTCTGTATGTGAAAAAGAATGAAACTGTAAGAAAAGAAAAGGAGAGGATGCACAGGAGGAGATTGAGTATATTTGTAGTGTGAGAGGAAATGCAGAGAAGAATAACAGAACAAGTTGAAGAAGAGAAGAATGAGAGAACGAGTTGATGCAGAGCATACCTGCTGAATAGACAGAGGAAGAGAAGAGCAGCAGAACAGTGTGTAGAAGACAAGATTTACAGAACAAAGAAAGATTGGTAAGAACTGATTTATTTGTAAAGTTGACTATTTATTTAGCCATTTATATTCTAGGGAGGTTGGGAGGTGCTCGGGAGGACTGTTGTCCTTAGAGGTTCAAGTGGGAGCTTGAACACAGGAAGTTGTAGCTTCCATCTGGTTGCAGCCAGAGAAACCAGGGTGGCAGGGTGGTGCAAGGGAGAACAAGTGTTCTCTGTTATACAGGTTGGAGCCTGTATAGCTGGAAGTTGGTGCTTCGATCCAGTTGGTGCTGGAACATATAGGGAGTTGGTGCTTCCTTCTAGTGTGTGCTAGATAAACCAGAGAGTTGGTGCTCTCAAACAAGTTGCAGCTTGTAAAACAGAGGTTGCAGCCTCACATTGAGTTGGTGCTCAATTAAAGATGATGTAAAGAACTTAAAACACTGCCTATCATTTCGAAGAAGAAGAGGTTTTCTCCCTTTATGGGTTTCCTCGTGAAAATCTATCTCTGTGTATACCGTACGTGTGATTGATGCCTTTTACTTTTACTGTCCATATGCTGTATAATGTTGATGATCACTTGAAGAAAGTTTAAGAATGTTTTAATAGACTTAATATTGTTTAAGCTCAAATACAACTGATTCACCCCCCCTCTCAGTTGTATCAATAATTTCAACAGCATTATCGTTGGGTTTTTTATCCCCCTTACCCTTCTTTCTTTTTTTTTCTTCCCTTCACGTTGCTGGGTGGCCTTTGGGTTAGTCGACTGCACAGTGTGTACTTTCAACGTTTGGTAGGGGGAGCAGCCAAAGTAGTTGTTTGGCTAGCTGCTGTGTGTTGTATGGATAAATGTTGCAACTTCTTTGTCAATTGCTCAACGGGCTTGGTTTGTGCTGAACCGACAATACCATCGGCATGTGGTCTTGTTCTCTGTCTAGTTTTATCAAGTATTGAAGATGGTGCATCTAGAAAGATGTTGTATAATAAACCGGACTGAGAATCTATGAGCTCACACTGTTGAGCCCTCATGATGGCATCTTTTTCAGAAAAAACTCCGGATGTCATGACGTCTTTGGATAACTGGGGGACCAAAGACTTAAGGAACCACTCAAGCAAGAATGCTAGTGGGACTGGTACTTTGATTAAACTCTTCCGGCGTCTCCATTCTCAGATGTGATCATAGATATGGTCCACCGTTGTCTGTTCGAAATTAAATATTGTGGAACAGACCCACCTTCCGACATCTTCATATTAAATAATCTCTTCATTAGAAATACCTTATTGGACGCCAAGAGTTTTTCATACAATTTGGCTAACGTGTCCATCAAACCCTTCGTTGTCTTTTCTTTCAAGATATTGAAAGCCATCGATGCTGCCAGGCTTAGCCGTATCATTCCTAGAGCCTTTCTGTCAAGAATCTCCCATTCTTCATCCTTCATGGCCGCCGACTTCTTTGCTACTCCGCTCAATGGTAGGAATAGATCCTTCTGATATAAATAATCTTCCATCTGCTTCTTCCATAACTGGTTGTTTTGGCCATTAAATTTCTCGACCTTAAACTTTCCATCTTCCGAAATTTTTCCCACTCGAACCAGGAACCCTCTTTTCCTACGAGTTACCTTACACTCTGATACCAGTTGTTAGAAAAACAGGACTGTGGAGAAATAAAATAAAACAAATGCAAAAATAAAACATAGAAGATACATAATACAAGAGAGACACAGATTTACGTGGTTCACCCAGTGTGGGCTACGTCCACCAGAGAAATTGTCAGGTCCTTTATTTATTATTATCCAGCAAAATGAAGGGATACAACCTACAGCAAAACCCGCTGTAACTTCCTCTTCTTTCTCTCACAGTCTCCTCTCTCAGAATAAAATACTTGCCAACCTACATAGCCGCAATACATTTCCCTCATAAAAGAGGGTTGCCTTCTAGGGAAAAAAACCCTAACATAATCTCTATCGTTAGATCTGCGACCTTATCATGAACGGTCCAGATTTACAATGAAATTACAATATACTTTTACAAGGAAATTTTTGCTTCGGGGGCTTCGCCCTCGAAGCCTCGCTGGGGGCCCGCTCGCCCCCAGACCCCCTAGCCGGGGGGATAGCCCCCCTGGACCCCGCAGAGGGGGTACCCCCCCTCTGCACTCCCCCGCGTGGAAGAGTGTACATACTTCTGGGGTGTAAATACTTCATTGGGTATAAACACGGCTGAAAGTAAAAGACCTCTAAATCAGGAAGATAATCAGGCTCCACAACCAACATGAGCACCAAAGATGGAAGGTAGTCACATGATCACCTGGATCTTCATTTGGCTTGGCTTCGAACTTTGGAATGTCCGAAGGCAACTTCGTCAGCATAGGAGGCCAACGTGGATCGTGACAAATAGGATCATTCAACAACCTTGTCAAATCTAGCAAGTGTGATGTTGCCAGGAACGGTAGTTTAGGTTGCTACTGATAACCTAGAAAAAAGGGTCCTGGAGTTTGACTGGCACCAGGTTGCCAAGAAAAGTTTGGCTGCTAGCCCGGATTCTGGTAGAAACCTTGGCCTTGGCCAGTGTAAGGATTTTGCATATGTGGAGACATCATCAGCTGATTTCCCAAATAGGACATAGATGGTTGGGCATGCATTGTATTCGAAGGACTTTGGGAAGTATTACCCCATGCCGGTCCTGTGGGGATAGGCATAGTAGTTTGTCCAGGGTTCCATTGATTGTGGAAAGAATTACCCTAGATCGACATTCTAGAGGAGGGAACAGATCCTTGCCCTAAATTACAAGGTCCTGCTAGGTTTGCCCCTTGTGCAGGAATAGTACCCTGCACAGTAGTAGATTGTCCAAAAATGGGGTTTTCCCCAGTCGGGAAAGCGGCCGATGAGAAGGTGTTGTTACCAAATGTTTTATTCCAAGAAAATGGTGTCAAGCCTACCAGCATACTATGCGAAGGTGATCCTTGACTCCCCACTCCAAATAAACTATTGTGTGTAGGTTGCTCGATGGATTGTTGATGCGAGCCATCGAGTGAAGGGGACGAAGGAGGGATATGACCTCCTCCATAAGGAAAATCATTAAAAGGGATAGGAGTGACCCCCATGTGACCTTGCAGAGGAGTGCTAGAGCTCCCTATCCCTAGACCCAAAGTCTGTAAAGTGGAGTAGGAAAGTACAGGACTTGTACCCGAACTAGGCATCCTGTATGAGAACAGAGGGCCTATCGCACTAGGTGTGAAAGGGGTTGTGGCCGCTTCCAAAGATGGGTTCGGGCCACTGTACGAAGTAGTTGCGGTCAAGCCCATGGTGACTCGGACCGTCGACGGTGGGTTAGGAGATGAAAGCTCTTCTGTGGTGACAACCATGGTGGGAATTGAAGAATTCCCAGAAGGAGTAACAACATTTGTTTCCATTGCTGTGTGCGACACTGTCTGGCGCTCATTAAATTGAATTGGTACAATGAAAAGTGCCAAGAAATCAGTGGTGGGGGTTTTAACTGGGCCAAGAGCGATTGCTTCAAGGTCTGAAATGGTCGATTCCTCTGGGGGTTCTTCAGGCACAATGGTTTGTAACCCGGTTGCTTCAAAAGACCCTTGTTGGTATAGCTTCCGCCTTAATGGTGGCGGGGGTGGCTCCAGTGTAACCGGCGGCAGGCCAATAAGCCTTTGTGACCGGCAGAGCTCGGGATCCTCCACTGTGTGAGAAGATCCAAGACACTCTAAGGTAGTCTAAACGTTCAAAAGTAACACTTGCTAAAAAATGTTCCTAGGAGATAAGACAAGCAAACACTAAATTAATTGGAAGAACAGTTACAACAACCAACACTAGAGCAACTTACCGGTGCAAGTGCAACTCAAACACGGAAGCACCCTCCGGGTATACTCTGCAAAGAATGTCCCAATGTCTGTCCTAGGCACCACGGTATACCCCCGCAGTCACCTGTGTATGTCCCTAAACAGATTGGCAACTAGGTTGCCAGCGCGCGAACAGTCACCAGGCGGGTACAGTTGAAAGTCGGGTAGACCACAATGAGCAGGGTATCGAGACCGAAACCTGTCAAGGGTATCAAGAGAAAATGTTCTGGAAGAAAACTGAGGACTTCGAATGGATTCGATACCCATGAAGCCTCGTGGAAAATGAAAACGACGAAATCCCAAAACAAGCCCTTTATATGTGTTCTCCAGTACGATTGGTCCAGCTTTGGAGGGGTTATCTATGCTGCCTTTCTGTATGCGACCTCGTGTTGATCCATTTTGTTAGAGGGGGGTCCCAGATAACTTTCACGACACTGGACTTAGACACTCCCTATCTCAGACTCCAATGTTTGATTTTAAATGGCCTTGAAGAGTTTCCTCTCCAACCTAATCCAAGGCCCTAGTCCTGAACTAGTTTGTGAACCCTACAAACATAAAAGTATAGTAGATTTTAAATTTAGCGTTACTTTTCTGTCTTTGTCTTACATCAAGGGGTATGAGGGTGAAACTGATGATGTGTAAAAGACGAAAGCAAAAAATGAATAAAAAAGCTGGAAACAAAACTTTTACTGAATGCAAAATTTTGACAACTTTTCAAAAAATATTTTTAATTTTTCTAAGATTTTGGACAGCAAACTCAAAGGAATTTCACTCGACTATGAGCTACTTATGATCTAAGTGAACTGTAAAAACTTATGAAATAAAATACTTTTCTCTCGCCTAATAATGCAGAAACACACTGTTCAACCAAACAAGAAAATGAAAAGATTTTATTTTTATTTTAAATGCTAGTAAAGAAAGAAAGGAAAAATACCGACAAGAAAAAACCAAGAAAAAAAATTCTGGCCTAATCACAGATCGCAAAGAATCAGATTAACAAATCACACAACAACAATTGTAAAAACAATGACTCTCACACTTGTCTAAAAATCATAATTTTTTTTAAATTTTTCTGACAACATTTTAAATGAGAAAAAACAAGCTAAGGGTAAGATTAATCCTAAGCTACTGACTGCTCAAACAGAGATTCAAACACCTGAGAGGAATAATTCTTATCAAGGGAAATGATGATTGCCTTACCCTTAACAAAAAGTATCCTGTACAAGCACGCGACTGTTACTCAAACAACACACGTGCGAATGTGTACTGAACATAGACAGAGAGCTTGCACACGTGGGTTGACCTTGTACAGGCCGCGTGTATATCTAGACTCTAAGAAAAACTGAAAACAGACAGGCCAAACCAGGAAGAGACCACTGATATTGATAACTAGGATCCCTTGAATGCTTGGATACTCTTTCTATCAGAAAAACAAATAATGTAAGAAAAAAAAATGATAAAGCAAAAACAATCTGAGATAGGACTGCTAGCAAACAAGACTTCAGATAGAATTCTAGAAAACCCCCTGAGAATGTGTGATTCTAACAGGGAAGAGGATGAATGCCTCTGAGGTTCTCTAAACTCTACATGCTACTTCTACCTCTACAGCTAGCATTCACACGTGAGCTGCAAGAGGGTAGGGCGCGGGTACATGCGTGTAGACCTTGTGCAGGCCGCGTGTATCTCTGTGGGTCCTGAAAAACACAATCAAGCAAAAGTCAGGGAAAGATGGTATGGAAAACCAGACTCCCTACTAACTCATACCTTACAGAAACGAAAAGAAAAGACAGGCAAGAAAAACTAGTCTTTAAACTACCCAAAAACTAAATAAAATTCCAAGAACCCTAGAGAGTCTCCCTAGTATGGTCGCCAATTCTGTTGTTGGGGAAAAACACCCTATGGACTAGAAAATAGAGTTCAGAATTTGCATGCAGATATGACCGAATATAAATTACTTTATACCTTCATCCCTAGATTTAAATCCCCTTTTCTTAGTAGATGCATGGAAAGATCAACCTACCTCGTTACTGGCGTTTGATGTCGATCCTCCGTTGTGCTTGATTACTTGTTCGCAATACTCCTTCCAAAGCTGACTTGCATTCAAGACGAGCAACAAATATGCATGCATACTACTTATATACTAGCGTGTTAGAAATCCAAACATATATTGATCAAACTATAAACAGTTCATGAATTGGGACGATAAAAGCATTTTCTTTATTACTTTGAATGAGTCAACTTACAAAAAGTTGAGACCGGCCACCGCTCCTTGAATGATCCTGGGCTCCTCTTCTTCTTTCCTCCAACTGCTTTGCTTTGAATCTCCTTTGGCATAAGGGAAGGCTAAAGGGTTGGGACAATGGGAATACATAAATGGACATGATTTCTTTGCTATATTTTTCCTCTTTCCAAATGGGACCCCTACCCCTTCTTTTATAGGCTAGAAGGAGCTAGGTATTTGGACGAACCCTCGGCCATGCATGGCCGGGAGTTTCAGTTAACTCACCCATAGCTTTTTGTTCCATCAACAACTTTCCTTTTTTCGTGCTTCTGAAGGTCCACGCGGGCTATAGTGGGCCTGCTAGTGTGGACACTGTAGATCCACGTGGGCTGTAGTGGGCTAGCTAGCGTGGACTTTTTAAAAATGAAGTTTTTAGAAGAGTTGTTCAATAGTGCTTTGGCAAAGAAGGGATATGAGTTGTCATGATGCCAGGTAAGCATGTGTGGTGCAATTTAGGGTTATAACAGGGTTAATTCCAGGATTCTTTATTGCCCTGTTATAACTTTGTCCCCTCATCTTTTTCCTCCAAATCCAAAATCAATATCAAAGAATCCAACAAGAATTCATACCTTGCCCTGTAGGGCTATTTGTAGAAACGGCCCTTGACTAAGCTTCATCTTGTGACTCCATTTCCCAATGATTTTTCTTCCTATTTCAACCAACTCCAATAAAAAAACCCAACCCTGAACTAGATAGCTAGCCTAATATCTAAAAACTTAAACAAATCTAAAACTTATAGAGAGAGCCCTCTCTGTGTCTAGGAGGGCTATATCTTGGACTCCAAAGTGGTTTGTGATTACCTCTGTCAATGTCTTCCTCAGCCTGAGAAATTACAGAATGCTAACAGATGATTTTGGACCTAGTGCATAATATAGAAAATATAAAAAAATATTAAAAACCTTAGTATGTTTGTTTTCATCCTTATATCATAATCATAAGATAGAAACCCATCAATGGTACCTAAAGAACATAATAGAGTCCATATGACATTCATAGGATAAAGATTCCCTTTAAAAGACTTGTTTGGTTGTTTTGTTCCATGTACATGACCCAGTAGCCATAAATACATTTTACATACCCAAATATGTTTGTTTCATTCCTCCTAACATCATTAGAAACCTAAGACTCATTAATTGTTCCAAAAACACATAATTTTACTTATACGATGCTCATAGGACAAATATTTATTAACTTAAGAGAATGCCACCCATATAATCATGTCAATTTCTTGTATATCCTCCTTATTCTTACTATTATACTCCATCTAAAAAATAACAATCATAAAAAGAAAATAATAAATTATTCTTCTAAAATTGAAGTTGCATTATTTTTCATTTTTTAATAAATTTTTATTTAAGTTGATTTGAAAAAACATATAATATTTTTTAAGATAAATTTAACAATATATTAAAAGGATTATAATGAATTTGTCAGTTAAAGTAACATGAATTAATTTTTAAAAAACGTTTGCAAGGCTAATAGCATGGAAAATTAGTATGACAATGAAATAGAATTATTTACGAGTTTTGTAAATTTTACAAATAATATAAATGAGAAAAATACAAAGAGGAAGCATCTAGTTAACATGTACATGGAAA
>ML778483.1:610030-622042 GCA_009831015.1 Picea engelmannii | reverse complement strand
TGGTTTCTAGGTGCCATATTTTGGTTACATGTGCATTGGCATAAGAAAGGATCTCTTTTCTCCAGTACTGACTGAAGATGAAACCAAATGGAACCCTCTCCATCAAGTTTGGGAAGGATGTTTTGAACTTAACAATTTGGCTCGACCACATCCTTCAAATATGATACATGAAATATTGGGCGAATCTCTGAATGGGTTGGGAGAGACAATCTATACTTGACTTTTAATATTCATTTCAGTATCTTATAAGGGCCATATAAAATGGATGATAGCTTCTAGTAGCTCTTCTCATTGAGATATGTCTTCGTATAGGGATACAAATGAAGAAACACATTATCCCCTTCCTCAAAGTGGCACTCTTAGTTATGTTGATCTACACCTTTCTTCATACTTAAGTCAAGAACAATCTGTTCCTAAGCATACATAAAATTTTAGCTCTTGCATTAATAGTTATGTCGATTTCATGAACCTTGGATGTTCCTAGTAAGTACAAGGCCACAAATGGAGGTTTTTGGTAGCACCATGATAGGTGGTATTGTACCATCATTTTGCAAGGGGTAGCCATTGGATATATGATGCAAATAATTTCAAATGATTTTTGAGGCACTTATTGACCACATATGTTCAACCATTTATTTGGGGATGGTAGGTTGTGCTCATTTTCAATTAGTTGTTATGTAGTTTAAACAACCTCTACTATAATTTTCTAGTGAATGTAGGATCATGATTCGTCAAAATAGAATTAGGCATGCCATGTAGTTTAAAAATATGATCCAAGAAGACCCGTGCAACTACATGGACACCTTAAATGGGTGTTACAAGGCACAAAAGATGGAATACTTGGAAAGTTGGCCAACGACCAGTACCACCATGATGATAGATTCATTTCTTTCCTTATGTATCCAGACTATAAAATCCATGGAAATGTTAGCCCAAATAGTTGCAAGGATCAATAGGGGCTTGTTATGTACCTGAATAGATATGCAAATAAAAATTCAAACAAACCCTTAATCTCAACAAGAGTAAACCAAACCATTCACCAAGATAATTAACAAAAGAGATAGAGAAACCCTTGAGCTAGGGTAACACCACATATTATTCCTCATGGAAGGAATGCACTCCTCAAGCAATCCTTTCTTGGTACAATAACAATATTTTTCACCATGCTTCAATACATTACTTACACTTCTTTATATAGCACTCTCTATCTCATAGGAACCTTCTAGAAAGCATTCTCACATTTATTATCTCTAACTACCATAGTGGGAATTATTTAATATAGTGGATCTAGTCCACCTTACATTGAATGAATTCCACTAATAATATATAACCACATTCCCATTGGGTACCTCCCTAGGTACGCCATATTACCTCCCTAGGTATACTACATTCCAGCCCACTTCACAAGTTTCATCCTCCAAACACAAGAAGAAACCATACAATATGACTGTCTAAACAATATAGCCAACTGGTACCAAGTACGACCATCCATCCATCCATCCTAAGGGAAGCTGAACATGATGTCCAATTGTTGGCTTGCCACTGTGATCTTGTTTCGCATCATGTTAGGGTTGTCATGGGATTGTTTCTCTGGCATGTTGTCTTCTTGTAGTGCTAGTATTCCTCCATGCACCTCTTGATCGGTTTCCTTTATGGTTCCGTGCCGGTGCATAAATGTGTTGATGCTCACTCCCTTGCCTTGATGTTTGTTGTTTCTCTATATGTTGCGGATGGAAATATACAACAATTGTAGGAATCTGTTATTTTTTCTTCAAATATACAACACATTGTGCCTTTGAGTCAATGACCTCCTTAACTTCTTTATTGTGTCCTTCATGTGATTTTTATTTATCTCCTTCTGTATACTCTACCTCTGATTCAACTATAGACTCAACAATAACTTCTTTATTGGCCTCTATGGGCCCATATTTCGTACTAAGAGACACATCCTGCAATCTGATTTTCTTTTTCTTGTACCACAACTTCAAAATATTATTTTCCACATTAATATTAATGGGACCCACTGATTCTATCCAAGGATATCCCAAAACAATATCCACATCATCCATATCCATGGCATAAAACTCTGAATGCAACACATATTTATCCATGATAATCTTCCAATATTTAAAGACTTGAATATTTTACCCTCAACTTGTGTTCTTTGAATATTCTTTGTAGGAACTTGCATTCTATTAACCAACTAAACATTAATAAAATTATGCATGCAACTAGGGTTAATAAAAATAATGATATTTTCTTTATGAATACATCTATGAACTTGTAATATAGAGTTTCCCCATGAAAATAAACCATTGGTTCTCTTTGTATCCTGTTTGTCAAAATGAGACCACCTACCAAAAACAAATTTCTCAATTTTTTCATCGGAAATCCCCATTATCTTGACCTGGTCCAATGATTGTCACCATGTGTCAACATCTTCTCTAATATAAAAGAATAAAGAAAATATCCACTTCTCTTTCCATTCTTACTTGTGGGATTTTAGGAATTCTTCATTACTAGGACCATCATATTTTCTAGTAAAAAATAGTTTATTGTCCATAACCCAAAAATAAAACTAGGGTTTTTTAAAAAAGACTTACAATACAAATCGTGCGGCTTTTTCCAAAAAAAACACTTAAAAATTGCCAAATTTAAAATGTTGATAACTTCACTTCTGGGACTCTATTTCAACTGATTTAATTTTTTTTTTAAATTGGGTATTTTTCCTAGATGAATTCAAATATCCAATTTGTTTTACCAAATTATAATAAAAAATATTCAGATATGAACTTGAAGTGCACCGTCATTTTTGTTTTAGAAAAAATCTACAAAAGGAGACAAAAATTTCTTCCCTTCTTTGGCTAAGGAAACTGCTCTGATACCTCGCTCTGATACCAATTGTTATGTACCTGAATATATCTTCAAATGCAACTTCAGACAAACCCTTAATCTCAATAAGAATAAACCAAACCATTCACCAAGATATTCAACACAAGAGATACAAAAACCCTTGAGGTAGGGTAACACCATATATTATTCCTTATGGAAGGAATGCACTCCTCAAGCAATCCTTTCTTGGTACAATAACAATATTCTTCACCATGCCTCAATACATTGCTTACACTTCTTTATATAACATCCTCTATCTCCTAGGAACCTTCTAGAAATCATTTTCACATTTATTATCTCTAACTACCATAGTGCTCATTATTTAATATAGTGGACCTAGTCCACCTTACATCGAATGAATTCCACTAATAATACATAACCACATTCCCATTGGGTACCTCCATAGGTACCCCATATTAACTCCCTAGGTATACTATAGGACTACCCGAGGTAGTTTCACAATTTCACCCTTATTCCTTTGAAACATGTCACATTCAGACACAAAGGTAAACATGTTTCTCTTCATTCCATCCCAAACGAATGGATAATTAAAACATAGTTACTAACTTGACAAGAGTTGTGATCTCAAAATGAGAACTTTGTCCCTAGAAACCCATATTTTTGGGTCAAAAAGACCAAAATCAACCCCTGAATCAAAAAGTAGTGCTACCAGTAGAACCCTTTTTGGGGGAGTGTTAAAATAACAACCTTTTGAAGCCCTGGTTCATATTAAATATTAGTTCACCAATGCATAATGTATATATTTTAAAGCCCTGGTGCATAATGTATCTATTTCCAAGCCCTAGTGCATACCAAATATCATCAATTTGAAGCCTGGGTGCATACCAAATATTGGTGCATCAGTTCATAATGTATCTATTTTGAAGCCCCGATGCATAATGTATCTATTTTGAAGCCTTGGTGCACAATGTATTTATTTTGAATCCCCAATGCATAATGTATCTATTCTAAATCCATGTTGCATAATGTATCTATTTTGAAGAACTGTTGCATAATTTACCTATTTTGAAGGATTTTGTTTGCATCATTTTATAGACACTAATCAATTGTTGCTAGTAATCTATTTTCTTTAGGGTCCTTGGGTGTATCTAATCAGAATCATGAAAATCCACTCTGAGCCCAATGGAAAAGACATTGGTTATTATTATCTATTCATTACCTTAATCTACTATTTGGGCCTTCAACTTAGTGGTAGAACATTGCTTGAACAATATATGGCTATGAGCAAATTAGGTTTAGTCCTTTACAAGTTGTTGGTTATCTTTAAGGCTCCACCCATACATTTAATGGTAATGGATGTTTTACTCAAAAGTTGATGGAGTGTGTTAGGGTCCTAACCCACACATAGGTAGAGCAATATATTCGGATGTAATAAAGGTCAATATTAATAAGGCCTTTCAATAAAATAGAATAAGGCGGATGTAAGAAGACCTAATATAAGCTTCCACTTCTAGAAGGATCTTCCCCTAGATGTTTCTTTTTAGTATAAATAGGAGTCGAGGGTATGAGAACCTAGCTTGGATATTATTGTAACAGAGCACTGCTCAACTAGAGGTTGCCCCCTCGAAGAGGCCTGTGAACATTGCTTTCTGAATCAAAGTGCTATTTCAGTTGTTATTCTCATATTATTTCTATGTTATTGTGGATATTATGCTGGTTATATTACTGTTATTCTGCCATTTCTAGCATTTTATTTTTGTTTTACGTATTTATTATATCTGGTATCTTGCAAGTGGTATCATAGCACTTTCCTTTGCAGAAATTGTGGGATTTTTTTTTTCCAAGGTAGAGACGTATTCCGACATCTTTAAGCCATAGAGATCTATCGTTACGCGCATAAACTAGTGGTTGAGGGATTCATACACGGAGAAAATACAAGTGGTTCTTAAGCACACATATGTTGGCCACCCTTGTAACCCCTATTGGTACCCCTTCGAGTGGTAGCGCATCAGAAAACACCTATGTACGGATCGACCTAGATTTCCTGAAGCCCTCTTTAGATAAACCTATCGACTGTCGGATTGGTATAGTGTCACCAAGAACAACACTCGAGAAGATACTCTCTAGTACCTGGGTAGTCAGGTAGTATGGATAAGGGTATGGTCTATCCTCCTTAGTTAGTTCCCTGAGATATTGGGTCGAGTACTACTGTTGCACCCCACACATATATCAGAGAGTTATAGCACAGGGCAAACCGTTGTCTGTAGAACCCTTGAATACCTAACCCTTGGGGAACAGAAACATAAACAAATTAAATTGGCCAGATCTATTGTTGTGCAACTATGTTCGAGTTGCCAAGTAAATACACATTTATTTCTGGTTAAGAATTTGGGAATTTCAGCACTGCGACATTCTTCAGATCAAAGTATAACCCCGTAGCTGTAAAAAAAAAAAAGTCTAGAATTTTTTTCACCATTATTTTAGACCTATTCCATTAGATTCATCTCTTCTCCCTTATCACATTCATCCATATCATTTTTCTGCAAAAGTTTTTGACCCTGCCCACCCCTTTTCAATTCACCCATCCTCATGGCCCATACCCGTAGCCAAGACCTGGAGTCTCGCTTCAACACCTTGCAATCTAGTTTACTTGAGACCCAAAACAAAGTGAAACAACTCAGTGCTACTATTGCCTCCCGAGATACATCCATCAATACAACCATAAATGCATCCGTGCAGTCCGCAATGGAGGAAGTCAAACAAGAACTGACCACCCAACTTGAATCTGTCTTTGCATCACTCTGCACCAAACTAAAGATCCCTACTGATGACCCTTTTCCTAACGCACATCCAAATACTGAAGGTGAAACCTCCTCCCATTCCCATACCTTTCATCCCCATCACTTTCAACATGACATACACCTTTCGCGGGTGGATGTAACCAAATTTGATGGCTCAGACCCCACTGGTTGGGTCACCCAAATGGAACATTATTTCTCTCTATATGGAATTACAGATGACTTGGCCAAACTTTGGTATGGTGTTCTCCATCTAGATCAAGAATGCTGGCAATGGTGGCAATGGAGAAAAACTTCCCGTCAAGGGTATATTTCTTGGACCCAATTTGTGACTGAGCTTTATTAACACTTTGACAATGACACCAACCATTTGGGCCGTTTGAAAAAATTGAAACAATTAGGAACAATCAAAGACTTCATAGCTGCATTTGAGCGCCTGTCTTTTTGAATAGAGGGCATGACTGATGCTTTATTTCAAGAGTGTTTTATCAGTGGCCTCAAGGAGGAGATTCAAGCCCATGTCCTCATGGCTTGACCTATGACTTGGGTGGAGGATACTAAAAAAGATAAAAAAGCACAACAAATTGTTTCCTCTCAAAACCGTAAGCCTTCCTTTATCCCTCGCCCTAAACCAGTAAACCCCACTACTCCCTCCACCCCATGAAAGATCCAAAAATTGACCAGGGATGAAATGGATGAACGCCAACTCAAAGGCCTCTGTTATAATTGTGATGAAAAATATTTCCTGGGCCACAAATGTAAGGAAAAAAATCTATTTATGGCCATCTCTGAGGATATTCCGGAAGAGGATGTTGAAACTCTCCTTGTGCCCGAGTCACTGGAAATCACTAACATAACCCCTCCCTCCGACCGTCCTGAAGTGGAACCGATCATTTCCCTCAATGCTCTCATTGGCTTCTCTGCCCCCCAAGCCCTAAAGTTAATCAGTTACATCAAGCACCAAAAGGTTATCATTCTGGTTGATAGTGGCAGCACCCATAATTTTATTCATCGCCGCATTGCCCAAGAAACCCATTTCTACATCCATGTTGTCAACAATGTCCAAATCATGATTGCCAATGGTGGTTCTATGAAATGTGGCGGGTTCTGTGAAAATGTGCGTCTCCAAATCGGTGACTACCACCTAAAATCCCATATGTTTGCTATTGACATGGGTGGTTGTGACATTGTGTTGGGTGCAGACTAGCTAAGGACTTTGGGTCCCATTCTCATGGATTTTAAGAACTTAACCATGCAATTCGACCAAGAAGTCCACCAATATAAATTCCTAGGCATCACTACTGGTTCACCTAAGGTCATCAGTTCCCATCGCATGGAAAAACTGCTAAAAAAAGGTCATTCTGGTGTCATTGCCCAACTCCATGCCATACAAGCCACAGAGACACCCCCAGTGCCCCAAGAACCTCCAAGCCCTCTTTTCTAAACATCAAATGGTATTTTCCACTCCCCAAGGACTCCCTCCTTCCCGTGGTGTTCATGATCATTTCATTCCCCTTATACCAGGAAGCCTTCCCCCCAATATCCATCTGTATCGCCACCCCTTTGCACAAAAAAATGAAATTGAGAAAATGGTCCAGGAACTCCTTACTGCAGGCATCATCCATCCTAGTACGAGCCCTTACTCTTCTCCGGTTGTCATGGTACTAAAGAAAGAAAGTTCTTGGAGAATGTGTCCTAACTTTCATGCTCTGAACAAACTGACCATTAAAGACAAATTTCCCATAACTATCATTGATGACCTCCTGGATGAATTGAGTGGTGCCCAATTCTTTACTAAACTTGATCCTTGCTCCGGCTATCACCAAATACGTATGAAAGAGGTAGACATTCCCAAGATAGCCTTTCACACTCATGAGGGCCACTATGAGTTTTTGGTCATGCCCTTTGGCTTGTGTAACACCCCCTCCACCTTCCAGAGCCTCATTAACCATGTCTTCCACCCTTTTCTCCATCATTTTGTCTTAGTTTTCTTTGATGATATCCTCATCTATAGAAAAGCATGGACATACCATCTTACCCATGCGGATCGAGTTCTCCATCTACTCTCCCAGCACCAACTTTTCCTGAAACCGTCTAAATGTGCCTTTGGTGCCTCAGAAGTAGAATAATTGGGTCATCTGGTTGGCAAGGATGGTGTTAGGGTGGATCCAGCAAAGATTGAAGCTATGCAAGACTGGCCGCACCCAAAGAATCTCAAAAGCTTGCATGGATTTTTGGGCTTAACAGGGTATTATCGCAAGTTTGTTCATAATTATGGCAAGATTGCAGCACCTCTCACTGCTCTTCTCAAAAAGAACTCTTTCACTTGGACCCCAGCCGCTGCTCAAGCTTTCCAAACCTTGAACATGTCCATGTGCACCACTCCAATTCTGGCCCTTCCTAATTTCACAAAGACCTTTGTGTTGGAATGTGATGCCTCAGGAAAAGGAATCGGCATTGTCCTTATGCAAGAGGGTAGACCTTTGGCCTTCACTAGCAAACAATTATCTGAAAGGAATCTGGGCAAACCCATCTATGAAAAGAAAATGTTGGCTATTCTTCATGCCATTGATCTATGCCACCCTTATCTCTTGGGGCAACATTTCCAAATTAAGATAGACCATCAAAGCCTAAAGTACTTCCTGGAACAACGAATTTCCTCCCTAGAGCAACAAAAATGGGTGGCTAAACTCTTTGGATACGATTATGAGATCATTTATAAGAAAGGCAAAGACAATGTGGTGGCAGATGCACTGTCCAGAAAATATGAAGATGAAGGATCCCTTTTTTCTCTTTCCTTCATTATACCAGATTGGCTCCAAGTTGTTCACCAGGAATGGCTACAAGATCCCAAAAGCTCACATCTGATCCAGCAATTGCAGACCAATGCTCCAGTTCCCCCAGGGTACTCTTGGCTCCAGGATGAGCTTCGATACAAAGGCCGTTTGTATTTAAGTAAACAATCAAAGCTTAAATCCATGGTACTTTCTGAGCTTCATGCTACACCTACAATGGGGCACTCCGGGTTCACCAAAACCTATGACAGGGTCAAACGATCTTTTTTATGGGATGGCATGAAACATGACATCCATAATTTTGTAGCTGAATGTGATGTGTGTCAACGCAAAAAGGGAGAAATAGTCAAATCTCCGGGCACACTACAACCTCTTCCGATCCCACCTGCTATTTGGAAGGATATATCTATGGACATTATTACTAGCTTACCCAAATCAGGAAATAAATCAATCATAATGGTGGTTGTGGATTGCCTTTCCAAGTATGCTCATTTTTGCGCTCTTCAACACCCATTTACTGCATCCACGATGGCTCAAATTTTCATGGACCAGGTCTTCAAGCTTCATGGCATGCCGCACTCTATTGTTTCTGATCGTGACACAACTTTCACAAGAAATTTTTGGCAAGACCTGTTCAAGCTTCAAGGCACCCACTTGCATCTCAGCACAGCTTATCATCCCCAGACTGATGGTCAAATGGAAGTTGTCAACAAATGATTGGAAACTTAGTTTGAAGCTTGGATGCTTTATCAAAGGTAATTTTTTCTTTAGTAGAATCGACAATTGTTTTAAAGCTTATTTGTGGAGATTCATGGTTTTTCTTAGTGTGTCACCATTTCTTGAGAAAGCAACAACTTCCCCATATTATTTTTGTGTTCATCATTTGATGAAGACAAAAATGGATTGGGATCTTGCCTTTATTTTTTAGATTTTTGATTTTTCATGGACATTTCTTTGATTTTATCACTTAACTTAGAAATTTTTTCATGAAATGAGTTTTGGACACTCTTCTTAGACCTCACTAGACTCTTAAAAAATTAATTTGATCTCTTTCCTTGACCTTTTGAGCAATTTTTCTTTCCTTTCTGAATCCTTCAAAACTTGTGAAAAAATTCTTTACTACATCCCACTAAAACTTCTTTTTGTCATGATATATCACATAAAAGTTTTCCTTAGGTGTGATACATTATGTCACACCAAAATTTACTTTCACTACAACATAGGAAGACTTAGAAATTTTTAGAAATCTTCATGTGTCATGCCTCTTGATGTTTTTATTCCTTGAGGTCTATCACACTAGAAAAATATTTCTCTTATGATACATCACGATGATCGATAAATTTCCAAAGATATAATATATTACATAGAAAATAAATTTCACTGTGAAAAACAACATTTTTCGAAACTTTCCTCTTTCGTGACACATCACACTAGAATATGCTTTCCCTCACGATACACCACAACTTGCCAAGTTTTGTAGATCTATGAAAAACCTTCTTCATTGTTCTCTGAAAAACTTCCCAATGAAGCAACATATCATGAAATTACCAACTTTCCTCAATCCATGACATTACCATTGTCATGCCTCATCAAGTTTTCCATGTGCATGACACTCTGATTTGACCATTGATGTGGCAAGTTTAAAAGGGTCACATTTTAGTTATAAAACAAACTTTGGCCCATTTTATTTTTACCATTTATTCGCTTCATTTTTCATTTTCTCTCCTTGAGTGCATCAAAGCTACCAAATACACAAAATTTCAAATCCATTGATTGATTCATTGTATGGATCATCTCCAAAACCCCCAACCATATTCCTTCAGGTATGCATCCACTTCCAACATGGTTTAGGTATATTCTTTCCAACTTTTTAATTTCAAATGATTTAAATGGAGAAGGAATCTACCCTAACTCCCTTATACCACTTGGCCCTAGGATTCCCCAAATAAACAAAGAAGTAGATTGAATGAGAACCCCCATCAAAATTCAAAATTTATCGAGTCAGAGCCTGTCAGCAGGCTTCCAACATGTCCTATAAGTATCGTTAATAATTTGCCCGTCAATAAAAATGTGAATTTTTGTTTTTGTCGTTTTCTTGGGAAATTCAAATATTTATTCAAGATTCCATATGAAGGGTAAGGTTTTAAAATACACATCCAGTAATTTCAGTTCAATTCCCGATTTTCAAGTTACTCCCACCAAATTCTCGAATCTTGATTTTCAAGTTACTTCCACCAAATTCCTGGAGTTAATCCTATCGCGGAAGCTATATTAAATTAGATGATAGAGGTTGTTCTTTTACCTTACCTTCTGTCCACAAGAGTGTCTTCATGGCGGATGATTGGAGGTTCAACATTAACACTTCTGCAGAAGCCCATGTGAATCATTACAATTCTCGTCTCCCTTCTGGTTCCCTTTATTTTGTTATTGTACTTTTCCCAGCCACACACTACAAATATTCTCCAGTTGTTATACTTCAGTCTCCATATTTGTTTATGTTGTTTTAAGGAAAATGTCAGTTTTTGTCATTTTTCATTAGGGTTTCAATACGTGATTTGAACTCGCAACCACATACAATGCCTGCTAAGGATTCACTGTTGCAATTGGCTTAAGTACATGATTTGAACTCACGACCACATACGATGCCCACTAAGGCTTCATTGTTGCAGCTTCCTTAAGTTGAATTAGTGTAGCTAATTAGGGGCTTCTGCAAATAAAGCGAGGTCGTGGGACTTGAACATTTGATTGCTCGGTTTCTCCCTGGCTTCTGTGGGAACTCTCTAGATCCATGGAATCTATGTTTTTCTTGAATTCTTCTTTCTGAAGTTTCCAATCGGATGATTTTATGTATAAACATACTCGAAATCGAAGCATTTAATGTTTAGGAGGAAACCCAACATTCTTTGCAGGGAAAATATGAGTTTATACGGTAACCCCCTTTCTTGAATCTTTTTTTTTTCTTGATTTTTCAACAACATTATTCTAGAATTCAAACTCAACATTCTCTTTTGCATCTATATTGCAACATTTCTTTCTTTCTTTATGTTCTCTAGTGTGCATATGATTAGTCACAGTCTTACTGGTGGCTCTTGTTTTGCCCTTCTAAAAATGTTTAGCTTAACATGTCTCTCTATCTATTTATTTTATATCGGCTCCTATTTTTTTCTCCAGTATATTTGCCTTTAAATTAGTTTTTTGTAATGTGGCATGTTTCTTCCTTTACCCATTGACGAATCAGTGGTAGCTAAAAAAAACCTTACAAACACTTCCTATTCATTAATTGAGCGCAGCTAGCACCTACGTAGTGGGTTGCATTATTTTTTTTCCTCTTATCATTTATTCTTCTATATAATGCGACTCAACATTAAAAATTGTGTCTTCCAATAAAATTGAGTTTCACTTTTCCCTCTGATATTAAAACCAAGTTTCACTTTTCCCTCTGATATTTCTCATGAGCAAAGCAGAGCGACCAATTTTCACCATGTTGTGCAATAACGAATGTATTTTGGATTTTTGGAGGGAAGGTATTTTTCACAGTTCTTGCTTTAATGCACAACTCTCTAATA
>ML778483.1:580912-596359 GCA_009831015.1 Picea engelmannii | reverse complement strand
CTCGACCTCTCTCTTGTTCTCTCTTGTTTTCTCAACAAGAATTCTTCAGCTCCTCTCTTGTTCTCTCAACAAGACTGTTGTTTCTTCCTCTTGCTCTTGGCATCTCACCAAAAAGCCTCTTGGCCTCTCACCAAGATTTCTTCAACTCCATTCTTCCTTGCTCTTGGCATCTCACCAAGATTTCTCCAACTACTTCTTTCTCTTGGCATCTCACCAAGAGCCTCTTGGCCTCTCACCAAGATTGCTTCCACTTACCCAAGAATGGGTGCGCCCACTTGCCTTAATCAACCTCATGAGGGAAGGTGAGGAGTTTTCTAATATAACGGTTGAGATTAGATCAGATGGGTGGCTGAGATTTGGTGTCTCTTCACTCACCCTCACTTTAATCATAAAGTTATCTTTTAATTTGCATCTCACAAATTAATTTGACTAAGACCCATTTTCGGCAATTTCTCCCCTTAGGCGCCTAGGGAAGAGAAACACTTGCCTTGGTACATTATTAAAAATTTAACACTTACGAGACTTTATAATTTCAGAACTCTGGGCAGTCTCGTGTGTAGGTAGTAAAGAGGCATAAAGTATCAGGGCGCTGAGATGTCGAGTTCCTCCATGACTAACATAGGAGAAATAAAGTAAGTCTAGTCATGGGAACAGACTAGGGATGGTATTCCACCATGGATGAAGGAAATTGGAAATAAGACATGTGAGGTGGATCCATGTGGAATCCACGTGGCCCTCATCCAATGAACTTCTGAAGAACTTCGGAGAAACATATCTGCTGGTTCTGGGCTCAGTTTTGAGAATGGAGACCATGGTTGGAAAAATTTGTACGAGCAGAGCATAGTAGAAACCCCAAATGGAGGACTTGATCACCTAAGGAGAATGAAATTTTGAGTCCCCATTCGTAGGAAAGCCATAAAGGGGTCGGGTGTGTTACAGTGAGGTAGTGGGTAACAGGTCAAATGGAGAAGACTTGTTACATAGGCTTGACTATAGCTCATAGTGAGAAAGAGGAATCTTACAAAGAGAGAAATAAAATGACTATTGATGTTCATAACGAAAGTTCAAGGGTAAGCCACAGAAGGATGAGTGGTGAGGAGTTATATAGGGAACTCTTTGAGATAAAAGTGCAATTGGATGTACTAATGGATCTGCTACAGAAAAGTGAAGAAGACCAAATGTGTGGTTGGATTATGCGGGAGAAAGTGAAGTGTCATAGGTTTCAAGTGAAGTTGGAGCATAGGATGGATGCTTAATTGAATATTGAAGAGCTCAGAACAAAGGAAATGAATGTTTCCATATGTGACCCAGAACAAGGATATATCCTTGGTGAAGATGAGGATGCATATGTTGATAAGAGACTTACTGAGAGTCTCATGGACTATTTGGAAAGTTCATACCAGCCTGAGGAGATGATGCCAAAAGAATCAAAAGAGGCCAAAGGGTCTTATGTTTTTAAAAACTAATAATGTGTGTATGGTTGCAGGTTATGTAAACAATGATGATAAATCATCACCAAGAGCTGTCATGAATATTGAAGAAGGTGGAAGCATGTTTTTTGAAGATATAAAATACGTTGAAATAAAGAAAGAGCCGAAAAAAATGTCTTGAATGAGAATGAAATTTTATTTCATTCGAAACAAGAGGATGATGACAACAACGAGGATATCCCAAAATGTGTAGTGAGTAATGGCAGCCTTCTACAAAGAAACATAAATCTTGATGAAGAATTGAAGATGCTAGAAGAATGGCTAAGCCATCTAGGGATTGGGGAGGATTGCATAGTAATTGTAGATAGGAAGCATGAAGAGGAAGGGATGCACAAGGCATCTAATAAAATTCTTGAATCATTTTTTTATGAATATGTAAATCAAGTATAGAAACAAATTCATTTGAATGGGATGATGGGTCAATCGTATGTCTCATTGGGAGATGAGAATTTTTTTGAAAAATGTCACCAGCAGGATATAAAGGACGAGTTTGAAACTGAAAAAGAGACTAATGCACATGGAGGGACATCAGATTACATATTTGTAGACAACAAGGAAGAAAAGGAAGCATTCATTCTTAATACTGATGATGATTTCTAGAGATTCAATATTTGTTGTAATAAATTTATTTCATGTATAGATGCAGGAAAAATTGAGAATTTAGAAGATGGAAGTCAATCTTGTATGGTGCAACCATGGAGAAGACAGTTGGGTGCCTTAAAATTCTTTGAGGAGATGTTTGGTGATGAAGAATGGAAGATGAATAGAGAAATGGCAATAAAGGCCATAAAAATTTTAAATTTTGAAGTAAAGCTACAATGGAGCAACATTAACAACATTGATCAACAAAGGAATATGTTGGACATTGAGATTGAGGAGCTATGTATGCTGATGAAGAAATTTCCTAAGAGGAGGCATACTAAAGTGATGAGAACAAACAACAATAGAAACCAATTGACTACAAGAGAATACATCAGCAAGGCAAGTGGCACATTACAAAATAAAGTATGGAAACTTGGAAGACTGAGAACAATAGTAGCACATGAACAACTACAAGAGGTGAGGAAGATAGAGTAATGAGGAATGCTAACATCAGGAAAAAGTTTATTAAAGATGATCATGATAGTGAAGAAAAGGAACAACAGAATCAAGTATGGGATCCTGGTGGATTCTAATGATTAAAGACACATGATCAAGAGGTCATGAATTTTTTTTTCTATTGTGGGAGTTTGATGCAGGAACATATTCTTTCCACAACAATTCTATTTGATTGATCAAGACTAGGGGTCTTTATATTTTCCCAAAAAGAGGGGTTTTCTTTGTACTACATTGTAAATGCCTTAGTTACAAGAAAAAATTCTAGAAAGGTCTAGATAGGTGTTGAGTCATTAGTCAAAGTGATGAGTCATTGTACCCGAATCTACACTTGATGGAAGAATTCGATGGAGCCTAATATATAGGTTGTTAAGAAGATAGGATTAACTTCTATTTTAGTAATCAGTTGTAGAGATAGACGAGTCAGTTTCTATAGTTTAGGAATTTGTTAGGGTTTTTGAAATCTGGAAGCATCGACTTCCTTTTATATATTTGTGAGACTAAGGTCATAAAAAGAGGAGGTAGAGAGTGAATATGAGGAAGACGCCAGGGCTGTGTGCCATATTGTATATTGGTCAAGTATTATGTACATATGACTTTGATTTATGAATAACATTTTGATATTCTCTTAATTGGTGAATATCTCTGTGTTTTTTTTTAGGTTATGATGAATGTCTTTGTCTAAGTGTGATGATGAACTAACCGAGTATTTAATGGTGAGATATGGAAATAGTCTATATGAATCCAATATGAGTGAAGGTCTTCGATATTTGTATGATTTACAGTAGAGTGTAGTTACATGAATATCTGATTTTTGTAAGGGATTACAAAGTTGTGTAAGAAAATTGAAACATTAATTCAATTTGGAGATGCATTAACAAAGTGCACTAATTATGGGAGTGTGCTTTGAAGTTTTGTGTGCAACATACTCCATATAAAGGGTTCAATCAAATATATTTGAACCTGAATAGTGGGTGTTACTAATGAAAATCAAATTCAGCAAGTGATTGTGACAAGGCATGGTCAAGTTTGAGAAATTTGGAATTGTTCTTTTCTGAATCGATGATGACTAATATTCCTTCCTTATGTTAGAATCGTGGTTTAAATTATACATATGCATTGGATTGCAGAGGAGAGAGGTCAATTTCCGAGTGTTAAATTGATACAAGTATGAGTCAATACTTTGGCATTTATTTCGTTATTGGATTCTGGTTATTTCTTTGTTAATGAACACGCCAGAATGGTGAAAGCACATAATAAACTCTGTGTGGAAACTATGAAATGTATGCACATTAAATAAACTTATGGTTGAATGTGAGATATTAGTGGAGGAAATATTATTAGTGTTTATCATATGAGAGAGAATGAGTGGAGAGAATATGTTATTTTATTTAATGAAGAGGTTTGGTTTGCTTATGAAATTTGAGGTTTTATCATTGTAATGGAAGCATGAGTCCATATTGGATACACCATATTGAATATTGGTAGAGATATGAAGATCAAAGTGTTGGTACAAGGGCAGACCCAGGGTTCGGCTCCAAGAGCGCACCAACAAGCCCTAGCCACTAGCCCTTTCAGTAACACCTGTGAGGCAGATGTAGTCTCACCTGAAGAAGCTATGAGGGGGTTGTAGTACAGATATGTCTACAACCAAGGGGAATATCAAGTGGATCAGTTATCAAAACAATACCGCATGCATATATCACTTATCAACTTAAATATACTCCACACAGCTATAGATCTTATCTAACGCAACAATGCAATAACAATATATCAATGACAAAGAACAAAGCATCAATCACACACACGGCACAAGATATACATGGTTCACCCTCTCTCTAGGGCTACGTCCACAGAACTATTCTTAAGATATATTAAGATAAAGCATACAGTCCTTATCTACGCTCTCAGCTAGCAGATCTTCTTTCTTCTTATCTCTTCTTCCCCTTTTTCATGCACACCTAGTTGCAGGACTCAACCTTCACACCCAGCTGAAGGTCTTACAATACCAGAAGGCTCTCGCACATAGCACTTCTCTCTCACACAACAATAATCACTCATAACAACAGTACAACTAGATCAAACCCCCTTTTCTCATCTAGGTTCTTATTTATACATTACAATGGCTCACCGACAACCTTAGGTCAAAACCTAGGTGCCAAAACCCTAGATACCAAAACCCTAGGTGTATAAAACCCTAGGTCAACTTGACCCACATTTTTAGGGCTTCACCAACCTGTCTTTTCTTCCTTCCCGTGCGGTGCTCCAAAGAATCCAATGGTGGATTTTTCCGCTTGCTGAGTTTTCCTCGATCCATCTTCCTTTTTGATATGTCATCCTCAATTCCTTCATCCAATGGCTTGCTTCCCTATACTTTTCTCCTTATTTTCTACTCTTTTGCTCACTTTGACCCAGTAATAATCACTGTGTCTTTTGCGCAGCTCGTGTTTGACCTTTTCTTCCTTGATCTTCACTTGATTCCATACCTAGGGACAAAAGGCCCCCAACACTCACCTGTGACTCATCCCGAGGAACTTCAGATCTGATCCTTCTATTTTACTTCAACTTCAGACTGCGTAGTGCAGCCTGTGCTTTCTTCTTTATGCTTCCTCTCCTTCCCTGTGTAGACTATTTTTTTTGTGTATGGTACCCAGTTTCAACTGCACCTGGTACCTAGACCCTTTTCCTTATGCTTTTCCTTAGAACTGGGAGGCAGTTCGTTGTCATAGTACAACTTCAGATGACTCCCATTTACCAGACCTTCCTTCCATTCTCCATTCAAAGTATTCATTTGCACAACTCCTCCCTCTGTAACATAGGCGATCTCATATGGCCCAAGACAATGCGTTCTGAACTTGCCTGGATGTTTGATAAACTTACTGTCATACACCAATACCAAATCACCTTGGTTAAATGCCTTCTTATTGATGTGCATGACATGATAGGCCTTCTCTCTTTCCTTCTAGACCTGCTGATGGTATTCTGTAATGAATCTGTCTTCTTCTAGCTCGACCAACTGCGTGAGCCTCTCTTGAACAACGCCAGTGGCATCCATACATGTAAAAGTAGCGATCCTTAGGCTTGGTACCAAATATTCCATTGGGACAACAACTTCAATACCATAGACCAACTTAAAAGGGGTCTGCATTGTTAGCTTCTTGCACGTAGTTCTATAGGCCCATAGTACTGCTGGTACTCTTAAATCCCATTCATCCCTGTTCACAATGAAAATCTTCATCAGTGTTGTCTCCAAAATCTTGTTGAATGCTTAAATTATCCCATTTGCCTATGGATGGTAGGGTGTGCTCTTCTGATGATGTACTACAAATTCCTTGATCAAGGCTTCAATGGTCTTATTGATGAAATGTGTGCCTTGATCACCCATAAGGATCTTTGGGCATCCAAATCTAGTTATGATTCATCAAATATGAAGCGCGCAGCTGTAGTTGCACTACAATCCTTAATTGCTCTTGCTTAAGCCCATCTAGTCAAGTACTCTATTGCTATAATTATGTACCTTGATCCCGTGTGCTTTCCTAGTGGGTTTATAGGTCCTACGAAGTCAATGGCCCATTTCTCAAATACTTGTAAGGTTAGTTGTGGTGCTAGTAGAATTTCATCTCTTCTAGATGGTTTCCCAACTCATTGGCATACATCGCAGGCTCTGTAATAGTCTTTAGCATCTCTGTGTAAAGCGGGCCACCATAGGCTAGCTCTAAGCACCTTCTGTGCAGTTGCTTTTCCTGTGTAATGTCCTCCTGTGATGCCTTCATGAGCTTCTATAAGGATCAATGGTCGTTTTGCCTCCATAACACATCTTCTTAGTATCTCATAAGGTCCCATCTTATATAGCTATCCAGCTATAAGCAAAAAGTCTGCAATGCGCACTACCAGCTGTTTCTTCTGGGTGATGGTATACTCACTAGGTGCCATTCCTGTTGACAGGAACTGGACTATTTTTGCGAAGTGATCATCAATATTTCTAATGGCTAGCAGCTATGCATCCGATAGTGTATCCTCCAGACTGGTTGGCTCTTCGCCATGTTCCAACCTTGACAAGTGGTCAGGACCTTTGTTCATTCTTCCTAGTTTAACTAATATTTCAAAATCATATTCCTGAAATAGCATAAGCCATCTACATATTCTCCCCCCCAACACTGGCTTGTTGACCAGGTATTTCAGCATGGAGTGATCAGTAAACATTTTAAAATGTCCTCCCAACAAGTAGTGGCAAAATTTCTGCAATGCATAGACCATGGCTAATCCTTATCTCTCAGTGGTGGTGTAATTAATCTCAGCTGTGGACAGTTTCCTGCTAGCAAAATATAATGGATGGTCAATATCTCCTTCTCCAGGTTGTGCTAACACTACTCCTAAGGAAATAGAAGATGCATCGACATTCACATGAAACTCCTTACTCCAATCTGGGAAGACCAAAATAGGCGCAGTAAACATCTTCTATTTTAGCGTGTCGAAGCTCTGTTGGCACTCTTCTATCTAATTAAACTGACAATCTTTCTTCAAAAGCTTCTCCATGGGTGTTGTAATTTAGGCATATCCTTTAATAAATTTCCTGTAATACCCAGTATGTCCCAGCGCAGTGCGCAGCTGTTTGACTGAGGTAGGAGGTGACATATCAACAATAATGGCAATTTTAGATGGGTCTACCAACAATCCTTGCTTGCATACAATATGTCCCAACAACACTCCAAATGGTGAGAAGAAGATGCACTTCTTTAGATTTAAGGAAATATGACACTGTCTTCATTTGTCCAACATTAGTCTTAGGCATTCAATATGATTCTTCAACAAACTAAACACAGTCCAATCATCAAAGTATGCTTCTAAAAAATTATGCAGAAACTCTTTGAATGGTTCGACCACCACCCTGGAAAAGATGGATGGGGAATTCTTCAATCCAAATGGCATCATTATATACTGATATGATCCCCATTCTAATGCAAATGTGGTCTTGTGGTGATCTTCCTTCGCAATCCGGATCTGATCTTATCCTGAAAATCCATCTGTAAAAGAATATACCTCTTGGCCTCCCACGTTATCTAGCACTTCGTTAGTGAATGGTGTAGGGAAGGGATCATGCAAGAAGACATCGTTCAACTTCTTGAGATCTACGCAAATCCTGATCTCACCTGTCTTCTTGTCTTTCACCACCATAGGGCTAATCCACTCGGACTCTTCGATAGGTTCTATGATCCCTGCTTCCAACATTCTGTCGAGCTCAATATTCACTTTCTCCTTATATTTCGGGTTCAATATGTAGGGTCTCTGTTTGAATGGTTTTGCATCTAGTTTCAAAGGGATCCTCATCTCTCCCATAGGCCCTTTGATGCCCTTCATATCAGTGAACTTGGTTGGAAACAAGTCCTAATACTTGTACAGTAACTTTGTAATCTTGTCAATGGTAGCAACATCCCAATAGTCTCCAACATTAGCAAGCTTCGGTGTCTTCTCTGTGCCAATATTGACTTTTTTAATCTTGATTGGTTGTCCAATAAATGGTAGCTCAACTCCTGGTCCTTCCACATCTCTTTGGTCTTCTATTTCTGCGATGTACACCTTCCTCAGATCGTCGTCTTCATCAACATTAATGTTGTAATAGCCTTGCAGTTTCTAGAAAGGCACAGTCCATTCGTCCTCTTCTCATTCTAGAGGGATGATGTATGCCTCCTCAAATAATTTTTGTCTTACAATCTGTAACGCTTGGTCTACTGAAGGATATTGGCTTTCAAATAAAATTGTGGCTACAAAATTCTGAGTCATACCTTCCCAGTTTGTAGTGATAAGGTGCAACTTTGCTTGAAGGTACCAGTTGATAGGGGTTGTGTCCAGCGTGTTAATGAATTTGTGCACCCACTGCTCCTGAGGAATATTTCTCCAAGATTCTTCGCAGCTTCGCACATGGTCCTTTGGGCATCTTCGACCTGTGTAGCGAGCTTCGCAACCTTCTACTTGTGCTGAGAACCGTGTTGTAATGAAAGTTCAGCATTGTACCCAGTCTGTAGTATTTCTTTTGTGTGTCCCCCACCATCTTGCTGGTGTGGCCTTCAAGGCCTCATCCATTTCCAACAGTCTTTGTTATGTTGGTACACTTGCTTCAAATTCTGACAAGAACGTTTCTAAAGGGTTTAGACCATCAAAGGTGGGCAAGTTACTTATTGTTGTGTCGATCTAGCGAACTACTCTGGTCAATCTAGCACATCTTCTTGTAGATACTTCATACATCTTACTATGCCAGATCTCCAATGCTTCTCCTAAGTCTGATGAACATGCCTTGTCACTTTACCAGCTTAGGTTTCCATCGGCCATAGGATTGATGTGATCCTGCTATATGGTTGTTAGTTTGTATATGTATTCCAGTTTGTATGCATGGTCTTATTCTCTGATAGGCTCTGTGTATCACTGACCTTCATCTAGATCTAGCAGTGCAATGACCCTAAGTCCATCTCTTTAAAATGTCATACGTCTTTTCTTTAAATCATCCACAGTGGAATTATTAAAGGTCCAGTCAAATCCTAACAACACAAGGTAAGGGCAGTTGTCATAAACAATTTCAATGACCTCAAAATCTTCAAAGGTCCTCACTCTGTCGATGTCCACAATGACATGATCTAGTATTCTGAAGGGGCTTATAGCTTGTTGGTTATCCATCCTAAGCCCGATAGAGGAATAGATCAACTTAGGCTTTCCCATCAGTGCCCAGGTCTGCTTTATCATGACATTGACCTCCGACCCTAAGTTGAGGACCACATAGTCTATATCATGCTCTCCTATTTGAGCTTTCAAGTGTAATTCCTTATTTGTCCTTCTCCTTTTTGAGACTTGGTGTACTTCCCTACTCAATAAGGGGTCTATATTTCTAAGCTCATACTGTCTAATTAAGTCTTGTAGCTTTTATACAACGGTTTTATTCTGAATCAACTTAACACAAGTGCATAAAAACTCCATGAGCTTACTTACCTCTTTTCCTTATTTTGGCAGAGAGGATTGATCAAATGCCAGAGGCATTTCATATTCTTGTACTTCTGGTCATGCCTTTGATGAAGAGCCTTGATCTCTTTTGAACTCTTTTCTTGCTTCCTCAAATATTTGTCTTTCTTTCTTTGCATCAAACGTTTGGGTCTTCTCTGTATCTTTCTTGACTCCTGAGTCTTCTATAATCTTTCCTTGGGTCAGTCTGTCTTCTCCTGTAATAGTGCATTCTCGAGTGATAACAATGACTCTAGGTTATTCTCCATGAGGTTCGACATATATCAGTTTCACTTGCAGGTTCTGCTGAGGTCCTCGTCTTTCCTGAAGCTTAGCTAGCAACACATGACAATATTCTATAACATGGTCGAATGAGCTGCAGTAGCTACAAGTGGTGCATGGGTTCTGATAGTCCCTTGCTAAGTGTTCTAGTTGTGCGCAATTGTAATAGATGATCTGTCCTCGACCTCGATCCATACCTCCTCCTCATCCTCGTCCTCTGAATCCACTGCGAGGATTGAAGTTTCCTCTCCCAGGGGAGTTATACTGCATAGTGTTTCTTTCTTGTTGTACTTCACCTTGAATTTTGTATATGTCTCTTGACCTTTCGTGCATAAGGTCATATGCCCTACAATCCCTATCATCATGCCCTACTGACTTACAAAATGTGCAATACAAATGTGTGGGTGTCTGAACATATTTTTGCATGTAATAGCACTCACCAGGGTGATGTTTGTTTCTGCATACTTCACACCAGGGTAGAGTGACTTACTTCAAAGGCCTTGGAGCTCCTGAGGCCAAATATTCATGAAATAGGGGGACAATTTTCCTTGTCACGGCCTTCTGATCTACATCTGGTACACCAGATGTCTTCTCTTTTGTCTTTTCCCTTGTCTTTCTTCATATCCTCGACCTGTAAGGACAAACTAGTTAGTTGACTCAAGATTTGGCTCATACTCGAGCTGGATTCTCCCATAGGGGATGATTCAAGCTTCATGGCGATCTCCAGCACCTCATACTGTGAAGAAATATCTTTTTGCATTAGAGGAACTCTGATGTGTGGTAAGAGAGAAGCCATGAACCATTCCTTGTTCTACTCATCCGGGATCTTAAAAGTCAATCGGTCGGTTAAGGTTTTGAATCTTTGATCGAATTCCCAGACAGGTTTGGCTACCTTCTTCTTGATATCTTTCAGCTCTGTAATACATTGTGACTCCAATTTGGGTTTTTTGAACTCTGCAATCAACGCATTCTTAATCTCATTCATTGGCTGAGGCTATGCAAGTCCTTGGACAAGCTTCATGTACAATCTTAGTGCACGATCTCTTAGAGTAGTGCTGAATTGGGTTCTTTTAACAGCTTCGTTGGTGATATTTTTAATATTCCATACAACTTTGCACAGAAAACAGTATTGATCAGGATCTTCATATCCATCTCCCCTAAATATAGGGAGCCTCATCTCATCTGCCATAGATCTGCCAAGGTTTCCTGTCTGAGTAGATGTTGAACTGCTAGTAACAGTACTCTTAGGACACTGGGGGTTTTGAATATTCTGATTACTAAGCATTGTTGAGACAACATGAGGATTAATAGTACTTACTTCAACAGTTTGCGAAATTCCTGAGGTTTCTGGCTTGTCCCGATGAGGTTCTTCAACTTCCCCTTCCTCTGCTCTAGTGGGTTCTGAATGTTGTTTTTCCGTCAGATATGCCTCTTCTCCACTGTAAAAAAACCTCTTCCCCGTAGTTTTTCTTAAACAGGTCTAGAAGGTGGACCCCTCTGAATACTCTCCCATTGTGCGTATGTCCAACCTTTGTGTCGTTGTCGCTGTCTGAATTCTTTAACATTAGCTTTTTCAGATTCAACCAATCTACTGTATCATTAGGATGTTCTTCTCATGCAAGAGCATCTTGATTCTCAACTTCAGAAAATGCAAAATTTTTCCTCTGGGTCCCTTGAAAAAGTATCTCTTGGCTTGGCTATATGACTCTACTTTGTCAACAACAAACTTGGTGATGTAACCTCCAATGGTGCTATTGAACTAGTGATCTACTGCTCTGGATACAACGTTATCGACTCTCTTGACCTTCTAGATCAACGCCGACGTCCAAACTACAGGAGATCTAGATATGATCTCAAACTGGGTATTTGCTAACCTAGCTAACCACTCATATAGCTCCTGATGGACTCCTCCAAAGAATATCTCGTGAATATCGGTGAAGATATATCTTCCTAGCTAATCTTCAGTACTAATATTAGGGTTCTTGTTTTGGGCTTCAGTGAAGTCTTTCTCTTGATCCTCTATCCACTTATGAATGCAAGATACCAGATATAATAAATAAGCAGAACAAAAATAAAATGCTAGAAATGGCAGAATAACAGTAATATAACCAACATAATCTCCACAATAATACAAAAATAATATGAGAAAAATAACTGAAATAGCACTTTGATTCATAAAGCAATGTTCACAAGCCTCTTCGAGGGGGAAACCTCCAGTTGAGTAGCACTCTGTTACAATAATCTCCAAGCTAGGGTTATCATACCCTCGACTCCTATTTATACTAAAAAGAAGCATCTAGAGGAAGATCCTTCTAGAAGCAGAAGCTTCTATTAGGTCTTCTTACATCTGCCTTGTTCTATTTTATTGAAAGGCCTTATTAATATTGAACTTTATTACATTTGAATATATTGCTCTACCTATGTGTGGGTTAGGACCCTAACATGTCCGCCCCCTTAAAAACAACCTTGTCCTCAAGGCTTGAGATGTGGAAATTGTTGCAAAATGGTAGTTGGTTTCCAAGTGGCATCAGCGGGAGTTGTATCTTTCCATTGGAAGAGCACTTCCTTGATGGTTCTCTGATGCAGGCGATGCTCACGTTGGTCCAAAAATGCTTCTGGCTGTAGCCAAATGGATCCTTCTTCAACTAACTCGGGAAAGTTGGTTTGAATTTGGCACTGAGTTCCAATTACCTTCTTTAAGCATGAAACATGAAAAACAAGATGTAGCTTTGAATGGCTGGGCAGAGCTAACTGATAGGCGACTTGTCCCACATGCTTGAGAATGGTATAAGGACCATAAAATTTGGGCGCTAGCTTCTGACAATGCTCGGCCTTGAGGGAAGTTTGCTTGTATGGTTGTAGTCGCAGAAACACCTGATCCCCTTCTTCAAAATGACGTTCAGAGTGACCTTGATCTTCTTGTTGCTTCATGTGATTCTATGCCATGACTAAGTTCTCTTTGAGGGTACGGAGAATATCCTCTCGAACTGTAAGTTTTTAGTCAACTACCTGGACCTTCGATGTACCCAGTAAATATGAGAGAACTGAAGGTGGCTTCTGTCCATATACTGCCTCAAAAGGAGTCATGTGTGTAGTTGTATGATAGGAAGTGTTGTACCACCATTCAGGTAGGGGTAACCATTGAACCCACTGATTTTTCTTTTCAGAGGCAAAACACCTTAGATATGTTTCCAAGCATTTGTTGACAACTTTCGTTTGACCATCAGTCTGGGGATGATAAGTTGTGCTAAGATGCAATTAGGTGCATTGAAGCTTGAACAGGTCTTGCCAAAAATTGCTTGTGAAAGTTGGGTCACGATCAGAAACAATAGAGTGCGGCGTGCCATGAATCTTGAAGACATGGTCCATGAAAATTTGAGCCACCATAGATGCAGTAAATGGGTGTTGAAGAGAGTAGAAATGAGCATACTTGGAAAGACGATCCACAACCACCATTATGATTGATTTATTTCTTGATTTGGGTAAGCCGGTAATAATTTCCATAGATATATCCTTCCAAATAACAGGTGGGATCGAAAGCGGTTGTAGTGTGCACAGAGATTTGACTGTTTCTCCCTTGTTGCGTTGACACACATGACATTCAGTGGCAAACTTATGGATGTCCTGTTTCATGCCATCCCAGAAAAAAGATCGTTTGACCCTGTCGTAGGTTTTGGTGAACCCGGAGTGGCCCGCTGTGGGTGTAGCATGAAGCTCAGAAACTACTGTGGATTTAAGCTTTGATTGTTTACTTAAATACAAACAACCTTTGTATCGAAGATCATCCTAGAGCCAAGAGTACCCTGGGGGAACTGGAGCATTGGTCTACAATTGCTAGATAATATGCAAGCTTTTGGGATCTTGTAGCCATTCCTGGCGAACAACTTGGAGCCAATCTGGTATAATGAAGGAAAGAGAAAAAAGGGATCCTTCGTCTTCATATTTTCTGGACAGTGCATCTGCCACCACATTGTCTTTGCCTTTCTTGTAAATGATCTCATAATCATATCCAAAGAGTTTAGTCACCCATTTTTGTTGCTCTAGGGAGGAAATGCGTTGTTCCAGGAAGTACTTTAGTCTTTGATGGCCTGTCGTAATTTGGAAACGTTGCCCCAAGAGATAAGGGTGCCACAAATCAACAACATGCAGAATAGCCAACATTTCCTTTTCATAGATGGGTTTGCCCAGATTCCTTTTAGATAGTTGTTTGCTGGTTAAGGCCAAAGGTCTACCCTCTTGCATAAGGACAACATCGATTCCTTTTCCTGAGGCATCACATTCCAACACAAAGGTTTTGGTGAAATTAGGAAGGGCCAGAACCAGAGTGGTGCACATGGCCATCTTCCAGGTTTGGAAAGCTTGAGTAGCAGCTGGAGTCCAAATGAAAGAGTTCCTTTTGAGAAGAGAAGTGAGAGGTGCTGCAATCTTGCCATAATTCTGAACAAACTTGCGATAATACCCTGTTAAGCCCAAAAATCCACGCAAGATTTTGAGATTCTTCGGGTGCGGCCAGTCTTGTATAGCTTCAATCTTTGCCAGATCCACCCTGATGCCATCCTTGCCAACCAGATGACCCAAGTATTCTACTTCCGAGGCACCAAAGGCACATTTAGACTGTTTCAGGAAAAGTTGGTGCTGGGAGAGTAGATGGAGAACTCAATCCACATGGGTAAGATGGTATGTCCATGTTTTGCTATAGATGAGGATATCATCAAAGAAAACTAAGACAAAATGATGGAGAAAAGGGCAGAAGACATGGTTCATGAGGCTCTAGAAGGTGGAGGGGGCATTACACAAGCCAAAGGGCATGACCAAAAAATCATAGTGGCCCTCATGAGTGCGAAAGGTTGTCTTGGGAATGTCTGCCTCTTTCATACGTATCTGGTGATAGCTTGAGTGAAGATCAAGTTGAGTGAAGATCCAGGAGGTCATCAAAGACAGGAATGGGAAATTTGTCTGTAATGGTCAGTTTTTTGAGAGCACAGAAGTCAGGACACATTCTCCAAGAACCTTCTTTCTTCAAGACCATGATGACCGGAGAAGAGTAAGGGTTCGTACTAGGACGGATGATGCCTGCAGTAAGGAGTTCCTGGACCATTTTCTCAATTTCATTTTTTTGTGCAAAGGGATGGTGATACAAACAGATATTGGGGGGAAGGCTTCCTGGTACAAGGGGAATGGAATGATCATGAACACCGTGGGAAGGAGGGAGTCCTTGGGGAGTGGAAAATACCATTTGATGTTTAGAAAGGAGGGTTTGGAGGTCTTGGGGCACTGGGGGTGTCTATGTGGTTCGTATGGCATGGAGTTGGGCAATGACACCAGAATGACCTTTTTTGAGCAGCTTTTCCATGCAATGGGAACTGATGACCTCAGGTGAACCAACAATGATGCCTTGGAATTTATATTGGTGGCCTTCTTGGTCAAATTGCATGGTTAAGTGCTTAAAATACATGAGAATGGGACCCAAAGTCCTTAGCCAGTCTGCACCCAACACAATGTCGCAACCACCCATGTCAATAGAAAACATATGGGATTTTAGGTGGTAGTCACCAATTTGGAGACGCACATTTTCACAGCGCCCGCCACATTT
>ML778483.1:557572-568661 GCA_009831015.1 Picea engelmannii | reverse complement strand
CTCATATTGAGTTTCTCACAATGCTTCCTTCAAATAATCAATGAAATAGCAATTTTCCTTGCAGTGGAGAATGTTATATGTACATGGATAGTTGTCCAACTACAAAACATGTGATCATTCCATATATCCAAGTATTAGAAACATGTTATGAGGATAGGGACAATTATGATTTAGTGGACATGTGGCATAAGATAATGGGAAAAATCATTGAACCAACTAAACATGGTTTCAACTTATCCCGCTGAACATTAAATGCACGTTCAAATATTATGCCCATGCTTGCAAAGATATCCCTCATTTCCCATTTTATTGTGACAACAACTTGGAAGAGATTTGTTTGACCATAAGCTATTTTTAGATTTGAAGGGGTAAAGAGGAGGGATTGCACTTGCTCCCAATCAACACTTAGTTATATCTCCTCTTTTCCATGGAGTCCAATTTCCCTAACAAAATTTTGAATATCCTCTTGTTGCCTCTCCTCATAATGTTTAGTTAATTCTTTAATTATATTTAGGACTTTTACTTTATTTCCAAGGCTTGAAGTGCGGGTTTGGGATTAGGTATGATGCTTGATTTTTAAGGGACAACTTGGTGTTTGGATTTTTTGATTGACCTATATTAGTCGATTCTCTTTTCTTGCCACTTATTTTAATGAATTCACTCTTTACCTTAAGGAGATCAAAGAATTAATCTTTCATGACATGAGGATTACTAGAGAAAGTAAGGTTGTTGTCAATATCATCCATTATATGGGGCCTTATCTAGCTAGTATAACTACAGTGTATGTATTCCAAGAATACTAAACTAGAAGGAGGATGGGAATAAATGTTTAGTGGTAGCGGTGAAGCCTTTGAACAACTATCAATATCATTGAGACATTATTTTTGGAAAATGATTTGTTCATAAGTAACATGCAAGCGGGAACAAATTAATCGTGACCATAATTGTTGGACACATAATCCTTATAATTGTTGGACACGTAATCCTTGTGATTGTGTTACTTGTAACATAAGCTGTAAATATGAAGATTCGTAGGTGATAGGAAGAGTCATCCATTATAGACCAAAAACCATTTTACTTGTATTTATGCACCTATCTGGTTAATGAAAAACACATCATTGTGGAGTTACTTTTCTTCCCACTTGTGGCTTGATAGTGGTATCATAGCCCTTCATAATTATTTCCTAGCATTTATTTTCCCCATACGATCAGAAAACAACCTCTCCCATCTATGCATTTGTCCTCTGATTCTATGGTCGATCTGCCATATTCTATGACCTATTCTCCTGAGTAAAATTATCCCCCGTGCATTGCATTCCTTACCTGGCTAATATGTCGACCTTTGGCGGGCTGCATACATTCAAATGATGGAAACTAATATGTCTCACATTGGTATCTCTCCATATCTCTCACGTTTTGCATCAGAACAACCTCATAGAAACCCTAGAATCTCAATCATATTGTAATCGTTCCATTCGCACGATCTTCAATACTCCAGGACTGTTGTTTGCCCTCTAGTTTAGGAGACCAGTTCATCGAGTCGAAGTCTAGCCTCTCATTGTCACTCTTTGAGTCTAGCTGGTTATCGACTTTCTATAGCTTTAATTGCAGTCTGTTGCATACCCGTCATAGCTTCTTCTTTCCCGTGTTCATAATCAATCAAGAAAAACCTACGTGCTCGTCTGAAATAGTTTGGAATCGACTCGACCTTTTACTACTCGTCTGGAATCATTGGGAATGGATGGTGATGCAGGAGAATCGTTGGCAAGCACGCAGAGCAAGACCTATCAGTGTCTGGGAACCTGTACGGGAGTTCAACGCTGGCAGTTGTAGAAGATATTTGAAATCCGCCTTAACTCAGCGCCAAAGTTTATCTTTTGAAGCACGCTTGAACCCAGTGTCAGAATTACCCTTTGAGGCACATTTTGAAAATCACAAGCGGAGCAGGAGTTTCCACTACGGCTCTAGAATGCGACTGCACCAAGATAGCGTAGGATGATTTTTAGAGTAGACAAGTAGCCAGGGTTAGCGGCAATACAGAGGGAAGTTAGTTGTAAGAGCACTGCAAGTTAGCAGGAAAGTCAATCTTTCAAAGCTATTGTAATTTGAATATGTTTCTAGCCATTTTCACTAGTGAATAGAACAGAGGGAAATTGATCAAATGTGTGTCGTGGATAATGTTTGCAATTTTAGTTGTGTTTTTAGGAGTGAATGAATGCTTTCCATTATGAGTTGATGGAACTGTGAATGCTAAGATAAGTTTCAATTGTTTCTCTTCTGTTGAGTAGTGCAAGGTGTGCACACAGAACACAAGGAATGTGTTAACTAGACCTATTTCAGTTCCTAAGCTCAGAAGAGATAAAATGAAACTTCCCTTTGCAAGGAGTGCAAAGAGGCTGGTGCAAGGAGTCCACAGTCACTCGCAAGAATCCAAAACCTTGCGTAAAGATCTGGTGCAAGGCGTGCACAGACCTGAGATTCGAATAAGTATTGAAGAGACTTTGCAAAGAGTCGAATAATCAGAGGAAGAGAATGCCAGGAGGGCGAGAGGAAATTCTCTTCGAGAAATCCTTCGAATTTTGAGTTATCGAAATCCCTCGAGCACAAGGAGTGCGCAGGAGGTCGAAGTCTCTGCAAGACCAAGCTCAGGAGAGTTGGCACCAAGACACTTGATCGAGACTCATCGAGGCCTTGAACGGACGGTGGAGAGCCTTTGAGGAGGAAACACCGATAGCTGCAAGCCATTGGATAAAGTGAAGCTACGAGGAGGATAACGACGAGAGACTTTCATCTCTCAAAGCTCGGGAGGGATAGGAGTCATCGATCCTAGGTAGATTTGGACTGTTGGTTCATTTCGTGATATCGGGTATCGCGAGTTGTGAGGATAGAGGTCTTTGATTTCCAAATCCCGATACGGGAAATCCCAACGATATTTGAGTTGTCAAATCGTGGGAAAATTAGGACCGTTAGATTGGGGCTCTGAAATATCGGCATTTCAACAATCGGGAGAATGAGTGAGAGGAATTCGTGAAGCCACGAAGTCGCAAAACGTCGACTCAATCGCAGCCATCGGCCAAGGGAATATCTGGACCATAGATCCTAGACCATCACGATTTCGGCTATCAGGACTTGGAGGAGTCAGACGCCTTGCACTGTAAAGTCCCGACATTGTGAGTCGCGACGTTCCTTTGTGATAAATCCTGAGGTCATGAGTGTGTGGTCACATGAGTAGAGGAAGGGGAGGAGCTAACCTTCGTTATCCCTCATCAGTGTTTCGGTACTTGGAGGATTCGAGGAGTTGTTGCACCGGAAACCCCGAAGTTGCAAAATGCGACGCGCCTTTTGGGCTAAGCCCTTGGTCATTCCTTCAGTCACGTGGAGTGGAGGCTCGCGCCTAGTGTTGGTTTGCATGGATAAAACACATACAAGGACCTGTGGATTTGGTGTTAAAGGTTCCAGTTCAGAACCCGGAGAGACATTTTGGCTACTGATTCAAAGATCATGACTGGGAGGCCGCGCAACCCTTAGGAGAGATAGGGGGTCTGCATCAGGTGGTATCAGAGCCGTAAATTATTTGTTTGTAGACTTCAGGTGAAAGAGAAAAGGAGGAGATAGAGAAATCGAAGTTGTACTGTGTGTGTGTGTGTGACAAATAGTCAACACAATGCCACCAAGGAGATGAGAGCCACCTTTATCCAATCATGTTGTAGAGAGGGAGATGCGAGAACTTCGTGCAAGATTGGAAACAATGGAAGCAGCGCAGAGAAGGGAACCTGATGCTGGAGATGTCAGTGATGCAGAAAGTGAAGATTTTGAGGTTGAAGAAGCTGCAGGAGAGGATGCTGTAGAAGAATGCTTATTGAGAGCAGTTTCCAGATTGGGAGGCATAGCTAAGATAGAGGTCCCCATGTATGAGGGAAATCTAGATGCTGAAGAACTGTTGGATTGGATAAGATCCATGGACAAGCATTTCGACTATGAAGACATTGATGAAGAGAAGAAGGTGAAACAAGTAGTCACCAGGCTAAAAGGGCATGCAACACTGTGGTGGGATGAACTGCAGGCTGAGAGGAGCAGTAAAGGCAAGTAGAGGATAAAGATTTGGGACAGAATGGTAGCCAACCTGAAGGCTAAGTTCATACCCAAGGAATATCAGATCAACCTATTCTGGAAGTTACAGAACCTGAGACAAAAGGGGATGACGGTTAAGGAGTACACCGAGGAGTTCTATAGGATGAACATCAAAACTGGACAAAGGGAGAAGGATGAAGAAAAAGTTTCTAGATATATAAATGTCTTGAGATATGAGATCCAGGACGAGCTCAGCATGATGCTAGTCAGAACCGTGGAGGATGCTTACCAGTTTGTGCTGAAAGGAAAGGAGAAGTTGGCCAAAAAGCAGAACCAACGAGGAAGGGGTAAGAGTCTAGCTCCAACAAAAAACAAGGGAGTTACCCATGACAGAGCGCACAACTCTAAGGATGAGGCTGAGAAACCACACAATCACTCGGAACGAGGAGGAAGTTCCCGAGGAAGACAGGATGGTAGAAGAAACTCTTAAAGAGGAAGAGGCAGAGGAGGAGTAAGATGCTATGCCTGTGGAAAGACGTGACACATGTATTGGGAATGTCCCGAGAAGAAGAAGGAAGGAGGAGAAGCTCACATTTCAAAAGCACAAAGAAGAGATATTGAAGAAGAAGGAGTAAAGGATGGAGCATCCCTGATGTTGAGAAAAATTCTCTTAAAACCAGAGGCAGAAATTGAAAAGCCAGTGCAGAGAAATAATTTCTTCAAAAAAGATTGCAATACTAAGGACAAATTATGCAAGGTGATCATTGACAACAGGAGAACTGACAACCTAGTATCCACAAAGATGATGGAGAAATTGGAGCTGAAGACAACTGCACACCCAAAGCCATACAAGGTCTCATGGTTGCAAAAAGGACACTAGGTAATGATCACTAAACAATTCTTGGTTGAAATTAAAATAGGAGGTTATAAAGATGAAATCCTATGTGATGTGATTCCCATGGACATATGCCATATTCTGTTGGGAAGACCGTGGCATTTTGATAGAAATGTCATTCATGATGGGAGGAAAAATACATATACATTGGAGAATAATGGTAGAACACATATGTTGCTGCCAATAAAGGAGAAGAGAGTGAAAGAGGAAGCCAACACAAGCATACTTCTCATGAGTGGGAAATAACTCCTAAAAGATGTCAAGGAAGAACAAGAGATGCAGTTCGCTGTGGTGAGGAAGCCCAAAGTTATCCTTACAAGTACATCAATGGATGATTTTCCTGGGGAATTTCAGGAACTATTGGATAATTTCACTGATATAGTGGTGGATGAGATGCCAAACTCATTGCCACCCATCGGAAGTATCAGCCATCATATCGACTTGATACTAGGAGCAAGTATTCCGAACAAAGCAACATACAGATTAACACCTTGAGAGAATGAGGAGGTGAAAAACCAAGTCCTAGAGTTTCTAGAAAAGGGTTTGGTCAGGGAAAGCTTGAGTCCATGCATAATACCAACTGTGTTGAGCCCAAAGAAAGCTAGAGGATGGAGAATGTGCACAGAGTCGAGAGCCATCAACAACATCACCATCATGTATAGATTTCCTTTACCAAGAATGGATGATTTAATGGATTGCTTAAGTGGAGAAAACTTCTTTTCTAAGATACATCTGAAAAGTGGATATCACCAGATTAGGATGAGAGAAGGTGATGAATGAAAAACAACCTTTAAGACAAATGAAGGTTTGTATGAGTGGCTTGTTATGCCATCTGGATTAACAAATTCCCCGAGAAATTTTATAAGGTTGATGAATGAAATTCTGAAAGATTTCATTGGCAAATTTGTAATTGTATATCTGGATGATATACTGATCTTTAGCAGGACTAAAGAGGAGCATTTGAGGCACCTAACATTAGTGATGAGGAGACTACAAAAGGAGAAGCTGCTGATAAATCTGAAGAATTCCTCTTTTATGAAAACAGAGCTCATTTACTTGGGTTTTGTGATCTCTTCAAATGAATTGAAGATGGATCCAGAGAAGGTGAAAGTGATCAGAGAATGACCGTCACCAAGAAGCATGTTTGAGGTAAGGAGCTTTCATGGATTGACGAGTTTCTATAGGAAGTTCATCAGAGACTTTAGTGGGATTTGTGCACCAATGATGGATACAGTGAAGAAAAGGCACAAGTCATTTAAATGGACAAAGGAAGTTGAGAGGAGCTTCAATACACTGAAGGAGAAGATAATAGAATGACCAATCCTAACCTTGCTGAATTTTGAAAGTACATTTCAGGTAAGATGCGATGCAAGTGGAGTTGCAATCAGAGAAGTTTTGAGTCAGGATAATAGACTTGTTTCCTATTTCAGTGAGAAGTTGAATGAGACTAAGAGGAAATACTCCACATATGACAAGGAGTTTTATGCCATAATTCAAGACTTAAATAAATGGAGGCATTATCTTGTCCCACAAGAATTTGTCTTGTATAGCGATAACCAAGCTTTACAATTCATAACCAGACAAGAAAAATTGAATTAGAGGCATGCAAAATAGGTTGAATTTATGCAAAACTTCACTTTTGTCATAAAACATATTGCTGGGAATGCTAACAAAGTTGTTGATGCATTAAGCAGAAGATGTTTAATTCTGCAGGAATTCCAGGTGAAGACCTTGAGGTTTGAGCACCTTAAGGATATGTATTGTGATGATACAGACTTGAAGGAAGCATATGAAGCATGTACAAACCCCGTGTTGAGAGATAGAAGTCAGTGGACATAGTAGATGATTCAGGAAGGACTGTTGTTCAGAGGAAATCAATTGTGCATACCAAAATTATCAATGAGGGACAATCTTCTAAAGGAAAAGCATAGTGGAGGATTGGTTGGACATTTCAGCCATAATAAAACATTTGCACAATTGAGCAGTCCATGCTATTGGCCAGGTATGAGAACAAAGGTGATAAAGTTTGTGAACAAATGTAGAATCTGCCAACATGCAAAGGGGAAAAGACAGAACATTGGATTGTATCAACCATTGCCAATACCAGAGAGGCCTTGGGATGCAATAAGTATGGATTTTGTGTTGGGATTGCCAAGAACACAAAGGGGATTTGATTCCATATTTGTGGTAGTGGATAGGTTTTCAAACATGGCACATTTCATCCCATGTCAGAAGACCAGTGATGCAACACATGTTGCAAATATGTTTTTCAAGGAAGTTGTGAGACTTCACAGCCTACCCAGGAGCATTGTCTCGGACAGAGACCCAAAATTTGTTGGTCACTTTTGGAGGACGTTGTGGAAGAATATGGGGATAGATTTGTCCTTCAGCTCAACTTATCACCCTTAGACAGATGGGCAGAATGAGGTGGTAAACAAAAGTTTGGGAAATTTATTAAGGAGTTTAGTCACTGAGCATCATAATCAGTGGGATTAGATTCTTTCACAAGCGGAATTCGCATACAATGACTCACCAAATAGGAGCACTAAAAAGATCCCATTCCAAATAATATATGGAATGCAACCAAGGGGAGTTTATGAGTTGAGAGACTTGGAACATGGTGAGATCAGGAGCACTAGAGCAGAAGATTTTTCTTCAGAAATGTAGAAACTCCATAGCCAGATCAGAGAATAGTTGTAGAGTTCTAACTAGAAATACAAGCACATAGCTGATCAACATCACAAGGAAATTCAATTTTAAGTAGGGGATCAAGTTTTGGCACATCTCAGGAAGGAAAGGTTCCCTAGGGGAACATGTAACAAGTTAAATATGAATAAGATAGGACCATGTAAGATCTTGAGGAAGTTTGATGCAAATGCCTATGGGATTGAGCTACCATATGGTGTGGGCATATTGTCCATATTCAATGTTTCTAACCTGTATCCTTATAGGAAATATGAGAGAGAGGGATCAGAAAAGAAAGAAAAGATTCAGTGGGAGAAACAAATGCCTGTGGCAGAAAAACCACAAATGGAGAAATTTGTTGATCAGAGGATTGACAAGAAGACCAGAAGGAAGACCTATTTTGAATATCTATTCAAATGGAAGGGACACCCAACATAAGATGCTAGTTGGGAAAACGAAGCTACTATCCAAAAGTAGGGAAAATCGGTGCAAGAGCTCATGGACAAGAGTTCATGAATTTTTCTCAAGGGGAGTATGACGCAGGAGCATTGTTGGCAAGAGTGTAGAGCGAGACCTATCAGGATCTGGGAACCTGTACGGGATATCAATGATGACAGTTCTAGCAGATATTTGAAATCCTCCTTAACTCAATGTCAAATTTTATCTTTTGAAGCATGCTTGAACCTAGTGCCAGAATTACCCTTTCAGGCACGTTTTGAAAATCGCAAGCGGAGCAGGAGTTTCCACTATGGCTCTAGAATGCGACTGGATCAAGATAGCATAGGATGAATTTTAGGGTAGACAAGTAGCCAGGGGAAACCCTAAAAGGCCCTCTGAGTTAAATAAATGTTTTGTACACCCAGATAGGGTTAGCGACAATACAGAGGGAATTTAGTTGTAAGAGAACTACAAGTTAGAAGGAAAGTCAAGCTTTCAAAGCTGTTGTAATTTGAATATGTTTGTAGCGATTTTCACTAGTGAATAGAACATAGGGAAATTGATCCAATGTGTGTCATGGATAATGTTTTCAATTCTCTGTAGTTGTGTTTTTAGGAGTGAATGAATGTTTTCCATTATGAGTGAATGGAACTGTGAATGCTAAGATAAGTTTCAATTGTTTCTCTTCCCTTGAGTACAAGGTGTGCACACAGAACACAAGGAGTGCATTAACGGGCCTTGTTTTGGTTCCTAATATCAGAAGAGATAACATGAAACTTCCCTTTGCAAGGAGTTCAAAGAGGCTGGTGCAAGGAGTGCACAATTAGTTGCAAGAATCCAAAACCTTGGATAAAGATCTGGTGCAAGGCGTGCATAGGCCTGAGATTCGACTAACCTTCGAAGAGACTTTGCAAAGAGTCGAAGAATCAGAGGGAGAGAACGCCAGGAGGGAGAGAGGAAATTCTCTTTGAGAGATCCTTTGGATTTTGAGTTATCGAAATCCCTGGAGCGCAAGGAGTGTGCGGGAGGTCGAAGTCTTCGCAAGACCAAGCTCAGGAGAGTTGGTGCCAAGACACTTGAACGAGACTCATCGAGGACCTGAACGGACGGTGGAGAGCCTTCGAGGTGGAAATGTCGATATCCGCAAGCCGTTGGATCAAGTGAAGCTGTGAGGAGGATACCGATGAGAGCCTTTCAGCTCTCAAAGCTCAAGAGGGATAGGAGCCATCGATCCCAGGTAGATCTGGACCGTTGGTTCATTTCATGATATTGGGTATCATGAGTTGGGAGGACAGAGGTCCTTGATTTCCAAATCCCGATATGCAAAATACCAATGAGATTTGAGCCGTCATATCATGAAAAAATCAGGACCATCGGATTGGGGCTACGAAATATCGACATTTTGATGATCAGGAGAATGAGTGAGCGGACTTCGTGAAGCCATGAAGTCACGAAACATGAAACGCCAACTTGATTATAGCCATTAGTCAAGGGAATATCTAGACCGTAGATCCCAGACCATCACGATTTTGACTATTGTGACTTGGAGGAGTTAGATGCCTTGCACCGCAAAGTCCCAACATTGTGAGTCACGATACAGCTTTGTGATAAAGCTTGTGGTCATGAGTGTGTGGTCACATGAGAAGAGGAAGGGGAGGAGATAACCTCTGTTATCCCTCATCGGGGTTTTGGGACTTGGAGGAGTTGAGGAGTTGTTGCATCGAAAACCCCGAAGGATCTAAGCCCGTGGTCGTGCATGTGGTCACGTGGAGTGGAGGCTCGTGCCTAGTGTTGGTTTGCGTGGGTAAAACACAGACAAGGACCTGTAGATTTGGTGTTAAAGGTTCCAGTTCGGAACCCGGAGAGCCATTTTGGTTCCTGAGTCAAAGATCCTGACCAAGAGTTCGCAGCCCTTAGGAGAGATAAGGGGGTCTGCATTAGATGTCTAAAGTCATGGTGGGCCTGGTGGTAGCAGGTATTGTTTTTCAATCTTATTGTTTTTAGAAGACGACCTTTGTTAGATGATGGCCATGTGTTCTCCATTTTCAAGTCACCAAAATCAGTTATAAAGGATTTGCACCTATTCTTTACACCCAGGATTCACACCCATGTAGTGAGGTCCACTCTACATTATTATAGGCAATTTTTGTCTCACCAGTTAGCTATCTTCACGACCTCACACTAGTATCACGACTTCTTGATAAAAAACATTTGTAATTGATTTTTTTTGTAACTCTAGTATGCATAAATTCTCCAAGAAAAAAAGAGGATAGGAAACATTTTGTTGGCCCAATTGTTTTTGTTGGTAGTTCTGGTGTGTTATTTGTGCAGACATGATGCTTTTTTTACGCATAGTTTGAATCCCAATATTTGAATTTTCTCCCATCTATTCTCTTTACATGGATTTTGGAAACACTTCATTTAATGGACAACATGAAGGCAATAAGAAATGATGCAAAAAGAATAATCTTAGAGGCAAAGGGGGTTGGCATAATCCTTCTAAAAAACATGACCTTCATTATACTCATTGTGGAATGAATGGGTCACATGAAGCGAATGATTGCAGAGTTCCATGGGATAAGATCAAAGTTGACAGAGGTAAAAATTCAAAATCAGTGGAAGGTAAAACACATGTTCATTATGTTGTTTCCTATTGCAATATAGGAGTAATTGAAGATCTATTTAATACTTCATTTTATTTTTGGAGAGATGAATGGCTTCTTGACACAGGCACGACCTCCCACATGAAATTTTGACGAAATTTATTCAAATGATTCGATGAAAGTGTAGTTGGCATAGTGTACTTTGTAGATAGATCAATTCTTAAGCCTTTGGGAATGGGAACAATCAAGATTAAGTTGTATGGACTCCTTGATTTTCTTCTACACAATGTACTCTATCTTCCAGAGGTACAAAAAAACTTGTTGTCCCTTGTGCACATCAGACAACAAGGCCACTTTGTTTATATGATCGATTGAAAAGTTGATATAAGGAAGAATT
>ML778483.1:539535-553870 GCA_009831015.1 Picea engelmannii | reverse complement strand
TATCCCCATCCCCTTTTTGAAGATAAAATAATAAATATCATAACTACCAAATTGATCAGATACCAAAAAAATAAATTATTTACTTATAATACTATTAAACATTAGTGGTCACTTTAATTTTGGTATTTGATACCAAAATAATGAATACGAAAGAAATGCATCGTTGGTAACCAATTTAATATCTACCATTTTGTTGTGGTTTCAGACACTATATTGAATGGTCCACTAGTTGTAAACACTGCTTATAGTGATAAATATGAATGTTACCATCCTTGGTGTCATGCCCCCATAGGATGCTTGCTCCAATATTGCAATCCAACACCTCCTGAGGGCATGTGACACCATGACGGTTCTCACTTGGCTGCTTGGAAACATTAATGATACTTCTCTTAGGCTATGCCTCTTCACTTAGAGCATACCCTTTTGGTGAAAAATTGGAGATCGGGGTTCTGAGAGGTTACAACAAAGATACCGTTGTAGTCTAGTAGCACTGACATATTCAACCTAATGAAAGGGAAGGATGTGTCACCCGAAGTCAAACCGAGACTTATGTATGATCAAGTGAGTTAACGAGGACACACCATTAGATCTAGCGCAATACAATATTGAACCATATTTGAATGAGGAGAGATCACATCTTTAGAAGTTTTAATCTAGTAAAGGCATTGGATAGTCCATGTTGTGCAGCATAAATATAAACACATACATTACAGAATCTTGTTAAACCGTATTGCAATGATCAATTACATAGAACATGACAAATTATGTAGTAAAGAGATCAAGAATCCATACACATAATAACAATTTTTTGGTGGCTGAATAATATTTCATGTATTATTAGATCATAGCCCAACAGACATAGAGTACTTCTTCCATAACATGACTTATAGATCAGAACCAGTAATCAAGTATCCAATATGGAGTCTCATACTTATTTGAACACACAATTCATTCCACAAAAATTCATTACAATGGCTTATTGCAATAGACAGTAATGGTGAAAGCTTAATGATAGAACAAAAGAGAGACTCAAAAAAACTCAATAGCATACCAACATCAATATAACAATAATTCGACAATAATGACCTATCAACAGCTTAAAAAAAGAAACAACCTTTCCCCATGACATGTTCCCATATTTATGCCTTTCCCTTGGGTATTTGTTTGGCTTCTTGCATCCGCTAATGTCTCTTCTTGATTTCTCTTTCTTTTCACATGCACACAAAGGTTATGGATCTTTCCATTTCTCTTTTAGATGGTGCATGAATGTTTTACTTGCTAGCACACTATCAATTAACTTTCTAAAACTTAAATCTCTCGCTGATGTACTAGACTATTCCACAAAACTTTATCATTTCAAAAAAACTGGGAGGTATTCAAAACAGAGGGCCCAACAGGCCAAGACCAAAATATTTGACTAGTCCCAAGTCAAGCTGCTAGCTCATTCCAACAACCTTCTATAAATGAAGGGCTCAACTATGACACAATGGAAAGGGCCTGCACATGAAATTGATCATAGTGTGTGACTTGATCCTACCATTTCCTTGCTAAAATTGAGGCGCCTGCAACAAATTCCTGTGCGGTGTTGACATCAGGCTCCTTGGGATTAGTAGCCAATAGAGTATTCCACTCTGTGTTAGCAATGGAGTCCAACCTCTACAGTGGAACATACTTCGCTCAGATGGTAGGCCTGAAAAGTTGAAGTTTTGTTTTCGAATATTTATTATTATCACCCATGGCATCTAACATGTCATTCTCAGCTTGTATCTTGACAAATTTAGCAACTTGCTTGATAGGGTCAACAATGGCCTAGGCTTCTACATGCATCTGTTTAAGCCAAATACACAAATATTCGACATGGTTACTGCATTGGTCCAACAAGCCAACCCAGTCCATGACCATGTCAAAGAGTCGATGACATTCCTTGGTCCATGCATGAAGCAAGGAATTGATAGTGGTGCCCTCCTCGACTGCATGTGTAATATTCTGGAGGAGCTCTTCGGGTTTTTCCTTTTCTGTTAATTTGAATGCAACTAAATCCTATTGGAGGGTATCTGTCTTGGTAGCCAATTGGGACCATGCGACAATAATGAGATCAACATTATCTGGTGGTGCAACCAGAGTGACATCTTCTAAAATCTTAGGAATTGCTTGTCAAAAAGAAGGCTAGACTTGAACAAAATTACTTGCGACGGTCACAACAATGGACTCAACCTGTATCCTCAAGCTTTTCTCATATGATTTCGTTGTAGTGGATTCATTGACAACCTCTATCAAATATTTCACTCACGGTGTGAGGGATTGATTGGTATGATAAACTGTTGTGATCCTCTACTCCATCTGGTCAATGGAATCCCATATAAGGTGCAAGATTTGTGGTGTATCCCGTGTGGAAAAATATCCACTAGTGAAAATCAAATCCAAGGGTGGTCGCAAAGCAATAGGTACACTTCTTGAGATAGAATGCTTGGAAAATATGTGGGTACCAACACCATTTGTGGTAGGTGAGTGATATTTGAGGCTTAGCATAATCAAGTCAGCGACTTTTGGTGGAAGTGTTGCAAGAACCTCTTTTTTTTCCAAACAAAGCTCCAAGATAGCTCTTTGTTGTTGAGGGTCTTGTAGCAGAGGCACAATTTGTTCCTTGACAGAAGTAGTTCTATGAGTTGAATGAGTATCATCCTAGGCGTCCAAATGGTCCTTTGGAGGGTCCTCATCCATCGAAATATGTTTTTTGGGCCTTATCTCTAGTTGTGGATGAGAGGAATTTTTTAGGGTTGTGTGCAAGGGACTTGAACTTTTGGGATCTCAAGAGAAGTTGATGTGAATGGAATGGTGGTACCAATAGTTGTGGCAAAATTGGTAGTAGATTTTGGTGAAACTGTTTCAAATAGGTTATGGGTTGGGGATGTTGAAGGCATGTGCATGATGGTGGTGGTCCCACCATTCTGTGGGGTGGTGGCTTCCTCAATGATAGTGGTATATTGGATTTGCACTGGAGGGTCATCAAGAATATGTATGATGGCGGGTGTGGATGGTGAAGTGAATGGGGTGGAAATTCTAGTGCACGTTCGGGGTGGGGTGGTATAAAATTGAGTGGGGCTGGGATGAAATGGGAGAGGAGTGCTTTGGGCTTGAGGTGGGATGGAGGAAAGGGGGGTGGCCTCAGTGATGACAATATCACCGGGGGATTGGAGGGGAATTTGGTACAAAAATTCTTCTGAGGAAAAACAAAAGTCAGGACCTCCCGAAGTTGTTTACCTGATATCGTGGCATCATTAGGAATGGATGAAAATAGAATCTAAACTATGTCACTTGAAAACACTTACTCTTCACCTTCATATGCCTCTTCCTTTGAGTTGGAGGGTGTTTGGGTTCTCTTTATCGCACTAGGTCCTGCACTCGATGTCACCGTTGGAGTAGACTATTGCAAAATGGTTGGCATGGTGTAGGAGGTACCCATTGACATCTCTTCCCTGATGACCGCCAAACATCCCCTAACCTCCTTGTTAGAAATTGTTGCATACATATAGAGTGGAAGAGGAGTCATATGAAATAATGCTATGGAAACTTCTAATGGCCACACAAAAGTGTGGTTGTGGTTCATACAAACCAAATGTGGTGAGTACGATTCTTGAGGATCATCTGTGGAATTTGGAGCCTCTGAGTCATGATAAGTATCACTATGACACTGTGAAAAAGCAACATTGTGATCAACAACAATGTTGACCAAGTTTCGAGCATGCCAAAAATCAAATAACTTGGTGATTGAAACTGTGGGTGACTTGTCGACCCTGGGTGGCTACCATTTCCACATCGTAAAAGTGATGAGAAAGTAGCCATAGATGAAATATGTGGTTCACTCATGGATTCCTACATAGGTCTGCAACATCTTTGTTAGCAGGTATTGGCATCAATTCAGTGGTGCACTATTTTTGGTGAATTTGGCCATCGCTATCACGTCGAGTGTACACTCATTGTTTTATAATTTTTCATTACCTTTCCAGCGATGAGGTAATAATAATAGTGTAATTTTACATAATTAATGGGATCAATATAATCTCCACGACCTCCCTCAGGAGTGCCATATAGGTTGTACAAAATGAGTGTACCCTTTTTCCTGCCATGCTTCCCTGATCCCTAGAAGTCATTTGATACATTTTGATCCATCATGGACAATATTGTTAACTGGTGGATGTCTTAGACATGTATGGGGTATCCCTTTTCCAACCACAATGTTCTATTGTGGACTCAACTCATTAGAAATTTGGTACATTTGGTAACTTCACGAGTGGTGCTAAACATCAACAAGTCCCACAAATTCATCAACATGTTGTTGCACAAGGGAAGCAATGATTGCTTCCTCTTCAATTGAAAGTCACCATATGGGAAGGTGTTGTAGTCCATAAATGTATGAACCACCATCAAGAGGTACTGGGCAACATCAGTGAAATCAATGTCAACAAGCTGCGTGTGTTCCACCTTCCCATGGAGGTCATCTAAAACTTCGACCCATGGACCAATGAATTCATACGGGATAGAAAATGTGATTGGAGAAATGACTTTGGTGGAAGATCCTCTACCATAGGTGTGAACCATCCTAGAATACTTACAGAGGAAAACAAAGAGAACAAGGGGATGGGTCCACGGACACAAGTTCACAAGTTGCTCACTAGGCTCTAGGACTGAGCATATAGTTAGTGCGATGATAATGCAAGAATATTGATATGTCGGAAAAAGGTGTGTTTATAAGAAATATGCAGAGGGTGACATGACAACCATGAATTGAATTCTACAAGGTGAAAATAGTGGGCATTAACATTGACTAAATCCCTCGAATGTGGAAAAATCCATGACTTGATTTGGGAAACTAAATGTGTAGTGGAAAGTTGGTAACAAGACATCATATCAACTTGGGAAATTAATGAGCATGCTGCCAGTAACCTAGAAAAATGATGTACAAGTGTTAATAGTTAATTGTCTATGACAAGTAGTAACGTGATGACAAGTAAAAGGTAGTAATGGCTTGTAACAACCCATGTGATGACACCAAGGCATGAAATTAAACTTTGACAACGTTAGGTATGAGATAATGTGAGTGAGACCTCCCGGACCACAAAGTGAATATTTAGGCTAGACGACTTGAAATGACACTAAAATATAGGACACATGAGTGTATACCACGTCACTGTCTTATTGACAGAAAGGGAAAAGTAAAGATAAAATGGAAAACAAAGACATAAATAGAAAACATAGACAAAAATAGAGAGCCTACCTACAAAAGTCACTCCTGGAGACAAGAGCATACCAAAAATTTATTTATGAGGCAGAAAGGTAGGGCTTTAAGCGTGCATCATTCACACCATTTACCCATTTTGGTTGAAAAATTCCATTGATTTGTGCTAATTTGATAGCTCCAGAGTCACTGATTTCCACAAATATGAAAGGGCCAAGCTAGTGCATATGTATCTTCCCTGGATATTTCTAATACTTGTTATCATATATGGTCTAATGAAAATCTGCTAAGAACCTATCTTCCTCTATTTCCACCAGTTCCTCGACCAGCTCAACAAGTGAGTCATCATCTATCATCTTAGTAGCTTGCACAATGAATAAAATTGGGGTGAGAAACTCAACTGGCACAATTGCTTCTCTTCCATATACTAGTTGAAAAGCAATATACATGTTTAATCATTTCGTGGTAGTTAGATAAGCCCATAAAATATAAGTAACTCGCTCATACCAGTCATCTCAATTTGCACAATAGACTTTAGTCAGCCCCATCTACAAGATTTTATTAAATGATTCCACTATTCTGTTAGCTTGCAAATGGTAGGGACTTATTTTATGATGTTGAATCATAAATTCTCTTGTAAGGGTCGCGATACTTTCATTGACAAAGTTGGTTCTTTGATCATTGGTCAAGCTCTGAGGACAACCAAACCGGGTAATAATTTTATGAAAAATAAACCATGTTGTTGTGGTTGTAGATAAATCCTGAACAACCTCCACTTCATCCCATCAAGTCAGGTAATCAGTTGCAGTAATTATGTATCCTTCCTTAGAATTCTTGGTAGGGGGATTCATTAGACTGATGAAATCGACAACCCATTTTTCAAATTCTTGTAGTGCTTGGACAAGGTGTAGAGGTAACTCATCATGCTGAGATGGCTTCCCCACTCTCTAACATACATCATAGGCCTGAGCACATTCGTTATCATCTTTAAACACCATATTCCACCATAACCCTGGTTGTAATATATTCTTGGAAGTAGCCTTGCCGCCAACATGTCCTCCTGCCACTCCACTATGACATTCCCATAGAATATCAGGTATTTTATGGTGTAGTACACAATGTCGAAATATGCTATCCAATCCTAGTTTGTACAATTGGTTCGCAATTAGTTGATAGTTTACTGCATGAACCACTTGGTGCCTTTTCTGAGTTGCGGAATATCTCTCCAACATAGTACCAGTAGTTAAAAATAATGCAATGTCCGATAGATAATAAGGAATAGCCTCAATATGGAAAATATCTACATCAAGGATCTGATCATCTACAACTTCGCCAGTTTCTCCTGACTCTAGTCTAGAAAAATGCTCTAGCCCCACATTTAGTTTACTAGGCTTAACAATGAATTCAAAAGAAAACTCATGAAATAAAAAAAACTATCTGGAAATTTGACCTTCCAAGACAGGTTTTTTAACCAGATACTTCAAATCAGAGTGATCAGTAAAAAAATTAAAATGAGTGTTGTTGGAAGCAAAGCAAAGCGGAAAGAAAGACAATTTTGGGAAACAAGGCATGCACGAGGAAAGCGACAGCTGGAAGGAAGAGAATCACACGTGCATGCATGGAAGACCTAACAACTTTAGGGTTATGGTTTTTGCAATGTAATGGTTGAAGAGCCAAAAACGTATAAATATAGATTCCTAGGTCTCATAGAAGGGTCGTTGTTGTAGTAACTATTGTTATTGTTATTGTTGATATAGAGAACCAGATACAAGGAAGTGAATGCGATGTAATATTTTATTGTATGACCTAATTTTGTAAGTTGTTGAGCTAGAGAGGACTGAGGAGGGTTGATCTTGAGGGTTAGATCGCAGATTGAGGAGCCTGGTGTGACCTAGTCTGCCTCACAATAGATCTCAGCCCAAGTGATGGGAGTGGTAAAGTGATGCAGGAGCATCTCTCCACGTCATCCAGCCAGCCAACCAGCCACGTCGAGCGTGTGCATTCAAAGCTGAAGAGAGGTGTAACCTCATTTAAAATCCTGAATTGAATGTAATTTAATGTTGTAGGCTGGTGAGCCATAGAGCCATGCCTTTGTGCAGGCTGTAGATAAGATCGGCCTTTAATGTTTGTATGGCTGAGATCTAGATCCAGATAGTGGACTAGAAAGCCCATTCAATGCAATTGAATAGGGTAGGTAGGTTGGAGGGAAGAGCTCGAAGAGCCCCCTCGGGTAAAAGAGATTTTTAGTATCTCATTTTGGTAGTAAGTCGAGAGCCGAGAGTAAGTTGAGAGGATAGAATCTGCGAGTAGAGAGCAGAAGAGAGAAGAGCCGAGACCTTGTTACAGGCCGTGCTCAGGAACACATTGTAAATACAGGCATTTGCCATATTTAATACAAAGAGCAGTTTTTCCTGCATTATTCTGTGTTGAATGGATGTCTGTGAGTGTTCTTTATACGCTGCGAATGTATGCTAGGAATTTGCAGGTTGTTTTGATTTCAGGTGAATGTCTTTGAGGTTTCATGCCAGGAGGGTGTGACAGAGTACTACGGTCTCTGAATACCGATGCATTGAAGCACTTCTGAATTCTACGGGTTCAGACAAAGACGTGCTGCAGCACAAGAGTTGGAATCAACAACTCAAAGGAATACCTCAAGGTTGTTGAACACCTTGGAGGCAAGGCTATGTATGACAGACACAGTTGTAGACAGAAGCTCTGAGAAGTTTTGTGAAGCTCTGCCAGGTGGGCATTGAGCCAGTGCAAGGAGTGCACAGAGGAAGGAACTCTGCTGTGAGTTCAGAAGAACCAGAATCACTGAGGATTTTGAGAGCTCTGCCAAGTGGGCATTGAGCACAGGCATAGGGTGCTGAAGAAGAACTCTGCTGTGAGTTCAGGAAGAAAAAAAATCACTGAGGATTCTGAGAGCTCTGCCAAGTGGGCATTGAGCGGATGCACAGGTGCACAGAAGGACAAAACCGCTGAACGTTCTGGGAGAAGATACTCTACCAGGTGGGCATCGAGTTAGTGTGCAGATAGGCACAAGAAGAAGAGAACTCCTTGAGTTATGTGATTTGAAGACGAATCCACTGAGGGATCTTTGCGGGGTTACTGAATACCCAGAAGGCTCAGCAAGAGGTTACCGGAGCAGAAGGATAGCCAGGAGGGCATTATATTCTTCATCTGAGGGAGAAGGGAAGAAAGACAAAATCCCTTAGGGGTCTGAGTGTTGAGAAGCTCAGGAGAGACAACACTGTGTGTGTGTGAAGACCCTGCAGAGGTGTAGGAGTCATAGAGTTCCTTGAGGATTCAAGCGCAGAAGCTTAGGAGGACGAGTGCTTTTAGGCATAGAGCGTAGCTGCAAGGAGTGCAAAGGTTGAAGAACTCTTTGGTGGAGTTCAGAGTTCCTAGAAGCTCAGGGGGAATAGCGTTTTCATACGCAGGCGAGAACTCAAGGTGAAGGAGCTCACAAAGATGAAAGGAGTAAAGGTGGAGGCCTTTGGTTTTAGAAATTATTCCAAGTCTGGGAAGAAAGCGCACAGGAAGCTCAGGAGGGAGCATAGTAGTCGTCAGATTGGCTGGAGAAAAGAGATCTGGACCGTTGGTTTTACGTCCAGGAAGGTGTCAAGAGAAGTGCACAGAAGAGGAGATTGTGGACCATCGGATGTTCACACAGAATCCCGTCAGTCGTTGGATCGGGAGAAGATGCTCGGAGTTTAGTCTCTGGAGTGTGCGTAGAAGAAGAGATCTGGACCGTCGGATCTTGGTCCAAATACCCGATAGCCATCGGATCTGTCAGGAGTTGTGTGGGAGTTAAACTCTCATAGGCAGAGGTAAAATCCCGACGAGAGGCATAGTCATCGGGATAGCAGCACTCGGGAAATCAGAATTATCGAGGTCGAGAAAGTCGAGACACTTCAAGTCTTGAAATAGCGAGGAATGATCTGGATCGTCCGTTAGTGGAGACACGTGGCGGAGATCAAGGCATCGGTAGTCAGGATATCGGCATTCCCGTGGATAGGAGATCGGGTAAGTCCACCTTGTAAATCCCGACATAAATCTGGGCCGTCCATCTGAGAGAGGATGCATGTCACACGATCGTCCATTCTGAAGATCCGAGCACTAGACATCAGTATATCGGCACTCGGGAAATCAGAGTTCCTGAGGTCGTGAAAGTCGAGACATAAGAAGTCTCGAAATCGCGAGGAGCGATTAGGACCATCCATCAGAGGAGGACACACTGTAGCGATCGGAGCCATCGGAGAAATTCCCGACAAGAAGTCGTCCATCATCATATCATGGATCGAGATATCAAGAATCCCGTGGACATGGGGTTTATGCATTTCAGGATCGCAAAGTCTGAAACCCCAACAAGGAGAAAAGTGCCAGTGTGGGCCAGTTGTCAGCGTATCGAATATGGAGGAAAGCTCCGTTGTGTGGGGGCCATCTGTTAGCATATCGAAGAGTCAGGATTCGAGGAATCAGGAATCCTGTGAGCCAATGCATTGCGGCATTGAAAAGCTTGAAACCCCGATGAGGAGGTATGGCTATGGTCATATAGGGGGAGGTCATGTGGACCATGAGCTTAGCCTGGAGGGCTAACAGAAGTTGGAGCACATCGGGAATTTGAAACCCAAAACCCCAATAGGAGGACATAAGGCTGTGGTCTTGTGAGATAGTGGTCATGTGGGCTAGGAGCCTAGCCAGGAGAGCTAGTGCGTAAAGAGCGCATTGGGATTCGAGGGACTAAGAATCCTGAGGACGAGTGTATTTTGGCACTTGAAAGTATGAAACTCCGACGAGAAGGAATATAAGGCTGCGGTCTTATGGAAAGCGGTCACATGGACTAGGAGCCTAGCCAGGAAGGGATAAGGCCAGAAAGGAGCGCATCGGAGATCGGGGATCCAAGAGGACAGGAACTCTCGACATCAGAAAGGACGAAACCCTGAAACCCGAAATTGAGTCGGGGAAAATCACGGTTGAGTGTAGAGAGCCGTGCGGGTGAAGAAAGGACCTGTGGATCGGGTTTTAGTAGAGATTCCATGGAGGAATCGAAATAACCACTTCGGCTCAGAAGGGAACACTGAGTGATCCTTAAAGACCGAGAGGTCAGGCGTAGAGACCCTGCGGGGTATGTAGAAGCGTCCGTGCCATCAAGTGGTATCAGAGCGGGATTTCATCTGTAGATTTTAGGTGAAGTGAGAAGATAAAGGAAGACAAAGTGCTGAGGGCTCTATGGCAATTGTTTGCAGGTAGGCAGCAATTAAGAAGGCAGTCAGGGAGACTGTAGGAGGATGGAGCTGGTAACACTCTTAGTGCGGAGTGAAAACAACAGGTTTGCTAGGAGAGAAGATAGGGACAACACCATGGTTACTGAAGGCCATAGGAATGCTGGGAAGAAGAGCAAGGCAGAAAATCTTGCAGAAATGGATAAAGAGCTCTATGAATTAAAGGCAGACATAGAAAAGATCGAATTGAAGATGCAGCAGGATAAGAGGTCGAGATGGATGCGTGAATGGCCCATGAAGAAGCCAAAAGCAAAATGGCCAGTCAATGAGTTGATGGTTAGAGGGTAGCGCAGGCTGTTAAAAAGATGGTTGAGGTATGCTGAAAACCTCAATGGACCAGAAGAAGAAATGGTTCAGGTATGTGAACCAGAGACTGGGAGATATCTTAGTGAATTGGGATCGGTTGAAGATCTCAAGCACTACCAGGAGGGCAGAAAGGAAATTCCAGTTTGTTAGAAGGGCAACGAGTTGAGATCACTGTGGGATCTCACGGACTGTCAGGAGGACAGCTAAGGAATTTCACATTGCCAGGTGGGCAATGAAATGAGGTCACTGTGGGATCTCACAGACTGCCGAGAGGGCAATGAAATGTTTCTAGTTTTCCAAGTGGGCAAGGAAACAGAGATGGAATTAGTTGATTCCATGGACTGCCAAGAGGGCAGTAGAGACATCCCATATTGCCAGATGGGTAGGGATGAGCAGGTGAGTTTTGATCAGCCCAAGGAGCTGACAGAGTAGGTGAGCTCGGTAATGGATTTAGATCAGCAGGTGCAGCTGACAGAGGAGGAGGATCTAAGGGATCTTCTGATGATTGGAGGAATTCAGGTATTCCTACCACTTAGCCCAGAGGAGGTGGGAGTCTGTGTTGCATATGATGCAACAACAACAGAAGAACAGTCAGCTAAGACTGTCAAAGAAGAATTGGAGCAGGCTTTGGAAGTTGCCCAAGAAGGAAAAGAGAAGGAGCATTCTGAGGAATGGATCAATGATTTCGGCCAGGGATCTGAAAAGAAAGAAGCTGTAGTACTGAAGATAGCAACAAAGGAAGCCAAAGAGCAAGAAGGCCAATTTATCACTCCATGGGAGATTGAGCTAGAGATGTTGGAGGATTGGCTGAACAATCCAGATCCAGCAAGAGAACTGACAGAAGTTGAGCTGTCAGAGAAGGTGACTGAACAAAAAGTCAGTCAGGAAGAGACTACAGAGTAGAGGTCTACAACAAAGTGGAAACTTGAGGCCACAGATGAAGATGAAGAAGAAAGCATGGGAGATCACAGTGATCTACCCATGTGCCGAAAATTTTTGCAGCCGAGGAGACTACATGAACAGGACCAGCCACTGGAGCAGCTGGATGCAATGATCAGGGAGATCAGAAGGCTGATGTTGAGGTCAGTAGAGACTACCAGTGATGAGTAGCTAAGCAAAAGGAAGGAAGCAGCAACAGCAACAGTGCAGAAGCAACAACAACAGCAGGATGGAATGGATGAATAGCTCCAGAGAATGATTTGGGATCCAGGGGGGATTTCAACAGTTGAGATGGGAATCTCATGGGAAGGAGCTCATGAATTTTGCAGCTGAGGATTTTTATGCAGGAGCATCTCTCCACATCAGCCAGCTAGCCAGCCAGCCATGTCGAGCGCGTGCATTCAAAGCTGAAGAGAGGCACAGCCTCATTTAAAATCTTGAATTTAATGTAATTTAATGTTGTACGCTGGCGAGCCATAGAGTTGTGCCTTTGTGTAGGTTGTAGATAAGATTGGCCTTTAATGTTTGTATGGCTGAGATATAGATCCAGATAGTGGACCAGACAGCCCATTCAATGCAATTGAATAGGGTAGGTAGGTTGGAGGGAAGAGCTCGAAGAGCCCCCTCAGGTAAAAGAGATTTTTAGTATCTCATTTTGGTAGTAAGTCGAGATCCGAGAGTAAGTTGAGAGGATATAATCTATGAGTAGAGAGCAGAAGAGAGAAGAGCCAAGACCTTATTACAGGCCGTTCTCAAGAACACATTGTAAATACAGGCATTTTCCATATTTAATACAAAGAGCAGTTTTCCCTGCATTATTCTATGTTGAATGGATGTCTGTGAGTGTTCTTTATACGCTGTGAATGTATTCTATGAATTTGTAGGTTGTTTTGATTTTAGGTGAAGGTATTTGAGGTTTCATTCCAGGAGGGCATGATAGAGTACTACGGTCTCTGAATACCGGTGCATTGAAGAACTTCTAAATTCTGCAGGTTCAGACAAAGACGTGCTGCGGCACAAGAGCTGGAATCAACAACTCAAAGGAAGACCTCAAGGTTGCTAAACACCTTGGAGGCAAGGCTGTGTATGAGAGACACAGTTGTAGACAGAAGCTCTGAGGAGTTCTGTGAAGCTCTGCCAGGTGGGCATTGAGCCAGTGCAAGGAGTGCACAAAGGAAGGAACTCTACTATGAGTTCAGAAGAACCAGAATCACTGAGGATTTTGAGAGCTCTGCCAAGTGGGCATTGAGCACAGGCACAAGGTGTTGAAGAAGAACTCTGCTGTGAGTTCAGGAAGAAACAAAATCATTGAGGATTTTGAGAGCTTTGCCAAGTGGGCATTGAGCGGATGCATAGGTGCACAGAAGGACAGAACTGTTGAACGTTCTAGGAGAAGATACTCTACCAGGTGGGCATCGAGTTAGTGTGTAGACAGGTACAAGAAGAAGAGAACTCCTTGAGTTCTGTGATTTGAAGAAGAATCCACTGAGGGATCTTTGCGGGGTTAATGAATACCTAGAAGGCTTAGCAAGAGGTTACCGGAGCAGAAGGATAGCCAGGAGGGAATTATATTCTCCATCTGAGGGAGAAGGGAAGAAAGATAAAATCCCTTAGGGGTCTGAGTGTTGAGGAGCTCAGGAGAGATAGCACTGTGTGTGCATGAAGACCCTGCAGAGGTGTAGGAGTCATAGAGTCCCTTGAGGATTCGAGCGTAGAAGCTCAGGAGGACGAGTGCTTTCAAGCACAGAGCATAGCTGCAAGGAGTGCAAAGGTTGAAGAACTCTTTGGCGGAGCTCATAGTTCCCAGAAGCTCAAGGGGAACAATGTTTTCATACGCAGGTGAGAACTCATGGTGAAGGAGCTCGCAAAGAAGAAAGGAGTAAAGGTGGAGGCCTTTGGTTTTGGAAATTCTTCCAAGTCTGGGAAGAAAGCGCGCAGGAAGCTCAAGAGGGAGCACACCAGCCATCAGATTGGCTGGAGAAAAGAGATCTAGACCGTTGGTTTTATGTCCAGGAAGGCGTCAAGAGAAGCGCACAGAAGAGGAGATTGTGGACCGTCGGATGTTCACACAGAATCCCGTCAGTCGTTGGATCGGTAGAAGATGCTCAAAGTTTAGTCTCTGGAGTGTGTGCAGAAGAAGAGATCTGGACCATCGGATCTTGGTCCAAATACCTGACAGCCATCGGATCTATCAGGATTTGCGTGGGAGTTAAACTCTCATAGGCAAAGGTAAAATCCCGACGAGAGGCGTAGCCATCGGGATAGTGGCACTCGGGAAATCATAATTCTTGAGGTTGAGAAAGTCGAGACACTTCAAGTCTCGAAATAGCGAGGAATGATCTGGACCATCTGTTAGTGGAGACACGTGGCAGAGATCGAGGCGTCGGGAGTCGGCATATCGACATTCCCGTGTTTTATCACCCTATAAGTTATAGGAATCAACTGGTGACTGGGATATTATCTGTCTCTAGTGTTTTTGTTGACAAATGATTTTTCATTCTGCAAATAATTTGGAAAAAGGAAAAAGAAAAGAAAAAGAAAAAAAAGAAAAAAGAAAAAGAAAAAGAAA
>ML778483.1:486988-525831 GCA_009831015.1 Picea engelmannii | reverse complement strand
CGGATGATCTTCTTTTAACCGAGGGGGGGGGGGGTCTGGAATGGTTATCTCCCTCTGGAGGGCCCCTTGTCATATGTGGCATAAGTCTATTGGTCCCGAAGTCCCGTCACCACATGCTATCTGACAGCCCCCGTCACTCATGGATGTCATCTTCCACTATTTCCACTTGTTCCACTTGTTCTCGAGTTATGTCCCATCCCATAACTGCTGTCAGTCCCTACTGTCAGTCCCTTACCCTTTTCACTCATGACCAACCCCTTATTGCAACTTTTACCTCCAATCCCTAGCCTCCACGTCACCCGTCTGTATGTTTAGCCACCGCCACCTGCCATCTCACCCACAAGTGACCTATTGTCCATTTATTACTGGATAACCTATCCGTTATCCAGCTGACCTGTCTCCTGCGCCCAACCGACCCCATTTTTTAAATAAAATTAACGTTTTCCCCTACTTTCATGGTTCACTCGTTGCACCAGAGAAAATCATAGCTTGCTCCTCCATTACATCCCGTCGCCTTCATCCACAGTCAGTAGACCCCACTAACTTCGTGTTTATTGTAGGTACTATTGCAGAGATGGCACCAAAGCCAAGACAAGCAGAAAGAGAGGAGAATCCTTTTCTACTGCCTCCTGTCGACCTGGACAAAATCCCATTGGTCGACAAAGACAGATTGATCACTGATACCAAGTGTGATTTCGATTTTTCAGACCTCCAGTCATGGCTCCGGGAGGTTTTCCTGGACCAGAGCGATGAAATTGGGCTTTGGGAGTCCAATTTACCCCTTTACCTTTTTCCCCAGATCCACCATTTTCTCGAATTCGCACTTAAATGCCAAGCTCACTATATTCTTGAACAGAGAGTCGTCATATCCTCATTCAGCAACACCCTGTTCCTCATCACTCCCGAAGACATAGACCAGATGATGCAAATTCCTTATGCAGACTCTACAACCGCTTTCAACCTGGAAATCCTTACAGAGTTGTATCAGAAGATGAATTTTCCCCAGAGAGCTCAAATATTCGAGCTTTTCCTTCCCCCCTCTGCTCAATTCCCTTCCACAAATCCCCCTCACCCGTCGTCCATGTTCTCCACCAAGGGAAACTAGGTCATTTCCTCCCTTTGTGCTCTGTTAGGGTACTATTCCGACCAATGGGTAGATGAGCCCATTTTGGGTTTTCTATCTATTTTCTCCACTGATGAAAATCCCACCACCGAGTTTGATTTCAGCCCCTTCTTAGCAGACAATATTCATGAACAATTCATGAATTTTGGCACGGAAGGCATGTTCAGATACTCGTCTATATTGGCATACATGTTTGTTTACTTTCAAGCAGATAAATTTAGTTTTTCCATGCAGAAGATGGATGCAGATGGAAGGCCTCAGCCAGTCACAGCATGGACCTCTTTGTTGAAGCATAACTCCACAGAGTATAGCTTCAAGGAATTCATCAATCGTTTCTACCACCCTGTGGTAAGCATGTTGAGCGGCAGGCCCAAGCCTCGAATAAACGACGAAGCCCAAAGAATTCTACATCTCTCGGACAACACAAAGACTAGGGATTGGTACCTGTATCAAAACCACACCGAGATTAGAGTATTCGGGTGCGAGTTGGTGCCCTACAAGCTGCCCAAATATGTGCCAGTAAGAATCTTTGCTTTAGAATACATAAGGCAAATCATGAATTCAGATGATATTCATTTCGTATCTTTGAAGAAGAAACAACAGCTTTGAATCAAGGGGCAAATTGGCTCCTTCATCTACAACAGTCGTGGCACTGGAGAAGAAGCAGACCGGATGCTGAGAGAAATGAATTTTTTCTTAAGTTTTCCATGGCATTATGATGCTTGCGGGATCATCTCAGAAATGAGGGTGAAGAACAAAAACATCCCGTACATTCATGAAGCCAAGCCTGAGATTGAAAAATTCACCAATCAGACAGTGTGGGTGCCTGACACCTTGCTCGAAGTGGAACAGTAGGTTCCCCCGACCACTGTGCCACCAACGACCACACCACAGGTCCCTAAGGAAAAAAGTCCTCGACAGGATTCATCTCCGCCTATCACGGAGGTATCTTCTGAAGAGTTCCAGTTGCACACTAAAAGGCCCAAGACAGTCTTAGTTCCTGGTTTGACTGGGGAATCAGGAACCCTGCCCGCCATAGTGACTAAGTCTGTCATTCCACCCTTCATTTCGAGCCTTCATAAGGAAATCACCCCAGCAGTACCGAAGAAATCCACAGATTCCCCACTAGACACTCAGCCAGGCAAGACTGGGCCCAAGTTGAGCATTTTCGAGAAGTATGAGCTGATCAAGAAGAAGAATCAGATCCTTACCAGCAGTACTTATGCTCAGTTTCGAAAGAAGACATCGACTGCGTAGCATAGGTTGCTGTCTGCATTTGACACAGAAAAGGGCCGGATGCACATGGCTTTCCTCCAGGCGCAGGTACCAGACCCCAAGGTGATCATAGATTACAAGAGGGCCACCTTTAAATTCCAAACGAAGGACGTGCACCCAGCAGATTAGATGAATCTACACAAGCCGACAGGGGATATTGTATTCCATACATTGGCGCATGCTTCTGCTTCAGCAGCCAAATTGCAGGTGTCGCTCAACAATGCTCAAACACAGCTCAATATGGAAAAAATATCGTCCTTTGCAAAGGATAATAGAATTAAGACTTTGGAGGAGCTGGTCCTCAAGATCGGCTATGATCCTTTGAACGTCAAAGCTGCAGAGGAGATGATAAAGAAGAAACATGCAGACATCGCCTCCTTGAGGAAATAACTGAAGCTCTCTCCCACAGAGGACTCGCAGGTGAAGGAGATAGTAGAGAAAGAAGGCGAGAAGGACGAAATGCTCAAGCTGCTCATGGAGAAGAACGCCCAGCTCAAAGAAATGGAAGCAAAGATGGAGAAAATGTTAAAGGAGAAAGAGTAGATGAATTCGATGGAATCCATTCCATTGACTGCCATCCCAATCTCAGGGACAAGCACAACACCAGTGACAATAGTCCCCTCCACAACTCCAGTGACATCTCAGGAGAAGAAAACTGACCTCGCCAAATCCATGGAGAAGATGAACCTGCAAGAGACAGAGATCAGAAGGCTTAAAAAGGAAGTTGAGAATCTCCAGGAACTCAAGAATTCTTTCCAGACCAGTCTCTCCAAGGAAAAGCAGGTAACTGAGCAGCTCGAGAAGGAGCTACAACAGCTCCAAAAGCAAACAGTAGCAGGGAAGACTTTGGCTGAGGTCAAAGAGAATATATGGATAGACATCACAAAGTCCATAAATGAGATATGGCCCATGATCCAAATTATGTTTGAATAGAATGAGTTGGTCCAGAGGAGAAAACAGGCCATTGAGAAGATCAGACTAGAATTGGGAGATAGACCAACTCAGGCAAATGATATCATCAAATTCCTCAATTCTAAGACCAGAGAAGAGCTAGAAGAGTTGAAGATAGAAGACAGAACAGAGACCATCCTTGAGGTAAAAAGCATTTTGACCAAGATAGGATTAATGTTGCAGCTTGAAGAAAAGGTTCAGGTCATGGACCAGGGGGTACAAAGGTTTTTCAATAAGATCGAGGCTCTCCAGAAAAAAGGTCTCCCCAGTCTGAAGGTCATTAATGATAAGCTAATGACACTCCCAGATTACAAAAAGAGATTGGCTGAAGTGTCTAAGGATAGTTCAAAGTTTGCTAGCATACAAGGGAGCATCACTGGCAAATCATTTCTGGATTCCCTTCAGTTGGACATTAGTATCCAACACGAGATTCGACACATATTCCTCACTAAGCCCACATTCGCTAAGTATACGGAAATGGACAAAGTGTATTGGAGACTACTCAAAGTCACTGTGCCTAGTCATCTTAGATGGGAGGAACTTTACGATCTTCTCGATTAGCAGATGAGCTGTCTAGGTCGATTCACCTGTCCAGTCAGATGAGGTCATGCGAAGGCTTCATCAACGGTCTACCCAAAAATCTGCATGCAGTTACACCAAGTCATCAAGCCGTTTGATTTGTTAAATTAGTTAGGCTAAAAATAGAATTAGCATGTCCTGATCAGTTATGACAGGAACAATTGTAATTTGAATTATAAATACTTCACCTTTCGAAGTATTGAGGGTTGTTGATCTTCACACCCTGACGCTATCAGACTGTAACATTTTTGAAGAGATCTACCATTAATAAAAAGGAGGCACTTTTATAGGATTCTTGCGTGTGTTCACTGGTGATGTTTATTCTCTAAGTTGAATGTTATTCTTGCTTTGTGATCATATTTTTTTCTGAAACTAATCTTTAAGAGTAACGAATGTTGCAGGATTTACTTTGGATACCCTGTTTCTGACTCAAAAGATTTTAGTGTTTATCTTCTGGTGTTTTCAATTAAGAAATTCTTAACTGCTTCTTAGTTGAATTTATCTTTCTCATCTTTCTCATTTGTTCATCATTTAAGCTGCTAAAAGATCCAGTGAGTATTATCTTGCCCTATGGAAGTCTTTTTTCTACGTTTCTGGTGGTATTTCATATCTATTTAAACACAGACCCCATAGCCCAATGGATGTGTAGACTGTTTCAACCAATTCAAAAACACTTTGACAACAAAACCTACCTATTTTTTTTACCTAGCCTAATATCTTAAATTGGAAACATAGCTAAATCATGTAGAGAGATCCCTCTCTGAAGCTGGAAGGGCTAGATCCCATCTTTAAAATTGGTTGGATAAAGTTACCTTAGTAGATTTCTTCTGTTTCAACCTCTAGGAAATTTACCAAGTGCTAACACCGTGGACAGGAGATCGGGTAAGTCCACCTTGTAAACCCCGACACAAATTTGGGCTGTCCATCTGAGAGAGGACGCGTGTCACACGATCGTCCATTTCGGAGATCCGGGCACTAGACATTGGTATATCGGCACTCAGGAAATCAGAGTTCCTAAGGTCGTGAAAGTTGGGACATCGTAAGTCTCAAAATCACAAGGAGCGATCAAGACCATCCATCAGAGGAGGATGCGCGGCAATGATCAGAACCATCGGGGAAAGTCCCGATAGGAAGTTGTTCATCGTCATATTGTGGATCGAGATATCGAGAATCCCATGGACGTGGGGTTTATGCATTTCGGAATCGCGAAGTCCGAAACCTTGACAAGGAGAAAAGTGCCATTGTGGGACAGCTGTCAGCGTATCGGATAAGGAGGAAAGCTTCGTTGTGTGGGGGCCAGCTTTCAGCATATCGGAGAGTCGGGATTCGAGGAATCGGGAATCCCATGAGCCAATGAATTGCAGCATTGAAAAGCTCGAAACACCGATGAGGAGGTATGGCTGCGGTCATATAGGGGGAGGTCATGTGGACCACGAGCTTAGCCTGGAGGGCTAATGGAAGTTGGAGCACATCGGGAATTTGAAACCCAAAACCTCGATAGGAAGACATAAGGATGCAGTCTTGTGAGATAGTGTTCATGTGGGCCAGGAGCCTAGCCAGGAGAGCTAGTGCATAAAGAGCGCGTCGGGATTTGAGGGACCGTGAATCCTGAGGATGAGTGTATTTTGGCACTTGAAAGTATGAAACCCCGACAAGAAGGAATATAAGGCTGCGGTCTTATGGAAAGCAGTCACATGGACTAGGAGCCTAGCTAGGAAGGGCTAAGGCCAGAAAGGAGTGCATCGGAGGTCGGGGATCGAAGAGGACAGGAACTCTTGACATCAGAAAGGACGAAACCCTGAAACCCGAAACTGAGTCAGGGAAAATCACGGTTGAGTGCAAAGATCCGTGCGGGTGAAGAAAGAACCTGTGGATCGGGTTTTAGCAGAGATTCCACGGAGGAATCGAAAGAGCCGCTTCAGCTCAGAAGGGAACACTTAGTGATCCTTAAAGACCGGGAGGTCAAGCGCAGAGACCTTGCGGGGTATGTAGAAGCGTCCGTGACATCATAAAGAACGTGATGTTGGAGTTTAGAACTACTATAATAAAAGAGATAAGTTCCAGATATTTGTGGACGTAGCCCAGGAGGGTGTGAACCACAATAACTCCTGTGTTATGTGACTAAATGCATGTGTTTCTTTATTTTCTTTAGTAGTTATTTGATATGTTGAATGAATGAGTTGTTATATTTCCTGCTTATTTGTGAATGGTAGTATATTACGTTAACCAATTTCAATAGAACTCTCAGTATATAGTTCTCAGATTCCCTACTCAATCCTAGGTTGCAAACACATGATTATTGCAGCCACCCATTAATACTATCTCGGGTGAGACGACATAGAGCACCCTGTGCGTTGTGTTGCCTTCTGGTTTACCAGGAGAGACGATAGTTTTAGAGGCTTTGTTGTAACCCTAAACAGACATGAACCCTAGGTCACTCAAGATGAAGATACATACTTAGACATAATAGAATAATAACCAACAAATGGTTCTGCTGACGTTGGTAGGAAGAGTAGAGGATTGAGTAGATTAGATAGGTTGATCAAGAGAATATTAAAGAAGAAATAAATGAGCCACTAGAATGGGATGTTGAGACCGTGGAATTGCACAAAAGAAGATATCGGAAGTTGGATAAGGACAAAAGAGATGGAGTTTGCACAGAAAGATAATAGAAACCCTATAGTAACACCCCGCAAATATCTTGATAAATATGTGTTTACTAATTTGCATGAAGTCTTTTTCTGTGATTTTCCACACTTATTGCAAGATTCGATACTAAGGTTGAAGGATAACCACGCAATGAACTAGTTCCAACAGTTAGAGTGGACTCCAGTACCAATCAAGCAGTTACTGCAGGTGAACAACAAATTCACCCACATAGTAGATTTTTGGCTCGATAGTATTGTGGCAGGCTTTATAACAAAGTTTGGAGTAGATACAGTGAAGTCGTATAATGCAGTGGAGAAAGAGTTTCTATGTAGACCTCGAGGAAGGTACATTAGATCGCTATATACTTCTATTAAGATACTGATATACAATAAAGGGGTAAGGACGATGGAATTAGACAAATAAACTTCCCTACGTGCATGGGGGAAGGGGGGAAGCACTGACAGAAAGAGGAGAAATGGAAGGAGGAAAGGATAAGGGAAAGAAGGATGAAACCTTGGACTCAATCATGATGGATGACGACCAGATCAAGCAGATCATGGCGACAACTAGAAATACGCGTAGCAGAGTACCCTACCAGTACAAGGTGAATACCAAGAAGAGATCCATATTTGCGAGGGAAGGCTTGGCGAGTGACGAGGAAGAGGTAGAGGATCTTCGAGCTGTGGATTAGATGAAGGAAATCATGCGCGCAACATATGATAGGAAGATGAGAGGTCCAAGAGAGGGAAGAGAAGGCAACAATGCTATCCATATTAATGTCAGTGTGGAGCCCATAAACCCATGTGTGACTAATACACCAAAGAGAACACCATTATTTAGACAACCGAATTTCAAGAGAAGAAAGACAACAAGAATTACATCTACACAAGTAACAACAATTGGAGGAGCCAGTTCAGGCAGCACTAGTCAAGTATCTACACAACACAGAGGTAGTAGTTCAACTTTTGGAATGGCAAGACACGATCCCACCATCAGATTACCAGAATTTAAAGGAGAAGCATCGAAAGACCCAAAAAAACATTTGTTCTTATGTGATAAGATTTGGGAAGAAAAACATATCATAGACGAAGATACTAAATTGGCACAGGTAGCGATTACACTAAGGGATTGTGCATTGGATTGGTATATGAGTTTAGCTACAAACAACCCACCAGAGACAACCAAAAAAATTGCAGACATCAAGAAATTGTTGATAAACGAGTTCCAGAAGCCAAGTTCAAAAGATCAGGGCATGAACGAGATGATTGAAATTAGACAGAAACCGATAGAATCTGTATGGGAAATTGAATAGAGATTCAAGCGATCGAAGGGAAAGTTGAAATATCTCATGACTGATATGCAACACAGGCACCTGTTCATAAATTCATTGCTACCACACTTAAAATACCCATTGCGACAACAAAAGTTTTAGACGTAGGTAGAGGTTCTGCAGGCAACCCTACAATTGGAAGAAAACTAGTATTAGTAGATGGATCCATCCATCGAAGATCTGAAGGAGGATTTGAAGAGCTTAACATTCCAGCTAAACCATAATAAAAGTAAGGACAAAAGAGAAGCCTTTCGGTGTACTACATGCAGGATAGAAGAACACCACAAGAACAAATGTCCAACATTCGTGCAGTATATGGCAAAAGGAATGCTAAATCTGTTACCAACAGGAGGACTATGGTGTAAAATTTGTAAGAAACTAGGCCACAATGAAAAAGAGTTCATATTGCAACTTTTGTAAGTCAATGGGTCACGATGAAAAAGATTGTAGAACTATGGATTTGATGCAAGAGAGGACATCAGATGCATATAGAGTGCAGGAAGAAATGATGACTGGGCAAGCCACACCACAATTTAAACATGTTCTAGCCCCATACAAAACTACGCAACAATGGTATAATACCGCGCAACAACCATATAATACCATACAACCATAGTACAACACAACAAAACCTCAATACAATACCACGTAGTATAATCAGGCGCCTCAGTATAATGCGCCGAGAGGAGATTGAGCAGGCTACAAAGGTGAAGGACGAGCAAGAGGAGGTTTTGGAAGAGGTAGAGGACTAGTGGTATGCCACAAGTGTCAACAACTGGGACATTATGCAAGCGAATGTCCACTTCCACCAACAACTTGTATGTATTGTCGCACATCAGACCATGATACGGAAGAATGTTCGACACTACTAGTAAAAATCTAGGAAAAGAGGAACCAGAATAACTAGAATGTTCAGTGGATTTTAGCCGAAGCAAGGGATGAAGGAAGGAACACCAACATAGTTACTTGCAGAGGAGCTAGAACATGTGTTATAACCCTAATTTGCACCATACATGCTTACCTGGCATCGAGCCATCTCATAGCCCTTCTTTGCCAAGCCACTACTGAACAACTCTTCCTAAAAAATCCATTTTTAAAAGTCCATGCTAGTTGACCCACTACAACCCGTGTGGATCTATAGTGTCCATGCTAGCTGGCTCACTACAACCCACGTGGACCTTCAAAAGCACAAAAAAAGGAAAGTTGACGATGAAACACATAGCTTTGGGTGAGTTAATTGAACCTTCCAGCCATGCATGGCCGAGGGTTCGCCCAAATACCTCACTTCTTCTAGCCTATAAATGAAGGGGTAGGGGTACCATTTGGAGGAGGAGAATACAGTAAAGAAACTCTACTCAATTTTATATTCCTATTATCCCAACCCTTTAGCCATCCATGTGCAAGGAGTAATACAAAGCAAAGAAGTTGGAGGACATTTGAAGAGGAGCCCAGGATCAGGTTTGCGGAGCAGTGGCTGGTATCAACATTTTGTAAGTTGTTGATTCATTCAAATTAATAGAGAAATGATTTTCCCATCCCAATTCATGAGTTCTTCATAGATTGATTAAATATATGTTTGAATCTCTAACCCATTATTTTATAGGTAAAATGCATGTGTAGTTTGTTGCTTGTTTTGTATACAGGCCAGCTTTAGAAGGAGAGATACTAACAAGGAATCAAGTGCAAAGAGGGATCGACATCGAACGCCTGGAATGAGGTATGTTGGTCTAACCATGTTTTTACTGAAAAGAAATGGGGTTTAAGTCTGGGGATAAAGGTAGAAAGTAGATTTCTTTCGGTCATATCTGCATGCATAAGATAACCCTATTTGCTAGTCCGTAAGGGAATTTCCCTCACAACAGAATTGGCAACCATACTGGGGAAGTCTCTAGGGTTCTTTGGAGTATTTTTTTTTGGGTAGTTTTAAAAATTGGCTTTCTTTCCCATTTTTAAAGTTTCTACACAGTCTTAGTTAAACAAAGATTCTATTTTTCCATACCAGTCATCTCTGTTCTTTGCTTGACTGTATCTTTTTTTTTATCAAGACCCATAGAGGTACACGTGGCTTATAGAAGGTCTATACACGTGTACCCGTGCCCTACTCTCTTACAACTAGCATGTACATGCTAGCTGAGGAAGTAACAGTAGCGTGTAGTCTTCCAGAAAATTTTTGAGGTAGTCATCCTCTTCCCTGTCAAAATTAGTCATTCTCAGGGGTTTTCTGGAACTCTTTCTAAGTCTTGGTTGATTGCATTCCATAGCTTAGGTGTCATTTCAGATTGGTTTGTTTTACATTTTTGTTTTCCTTGCATTCTTTTCTTTTCTTTTTGTTAAAGAGAGTGTCTGAGCCTTCAAGAGATCCTGGTTCTCAGTACCATAGGTCTCTGCTTGGTTTGGATTGCCTGTTTTTTATTTTTTTCATAGTTTTAGAGGTACACATGGCCTGTATAAGGCCAGCACGTGTGTACACACCCTCTGACACTACACAGCTCGCATGCACATGCTTGTTATTGAGCTGTCAACAGTGTGCTTGTGGAGGATAGTTTTTGTGGAAGGAAAGGCAGTCATCTTTTCCCTTAACAATAGTTATTCCTCTCAGGATCTAGAATCTCTGTCATAACAGTTAATAGCTTAGGTTTGATCTCAGCCATAGCTTTATTTTTTCATTTAGAAGTTTTCATGAAATTGTTTCTTTTATAGGGTTTTTAGACAAGTGTGAGAGTCCTTTGATAAGTTGCTAGTTTGTGATTTTTGAGGTGATTCTTTGCAATCTGCAGTTAGGCCAGAATTTGTTTTCTTGGTTTTTGACTTGTTTGATATTTTTCCTTTTTTATTTATAAGCATTCAAATAGAAAAAACAAAAATACTTTATTTCTTAGTTTGGTTGAAAAGTGTTGTTTTGCATTAAGTAACTAGGGAAAAGTCTTTTCTTTCATAAGTTCTTTGCAATTTACTTAGATCATAAGTAGCTCGTAGTCGAGTGAAATTCTTTTTGAGTTTTCTTTTCAAAGATCTTAGAATTTTTTTTCAAATTTTAAAAGTTGTCTAGAATTTGCATAAAGTAAAGGTTTTTGTTTCCATCTTTCTTTTCATTTTTACTTTTCGTCGTTAAAACATCACTAGTTTCACTTTTATAACCTTTGACATAAGACAAGCTATAAAATTAACGCTAAATATAAAATTCATTAGACTTTTATGTTTATAGGGTCAATCAACTAGTTTAGGATTAGGGCCTTGAATTAGGTTGGAGAGAAAACTCTTCAAGGCCATTTAAATCAAACATTGGAGTATGAGTTAGGGAGTGTCAAAGTTTAGTATTTTGAAAGTTATTTGGGACCCCCCTCTAACACAGGGGATAAAAATGAGGTCGCGTGTGGAAAGGTAGCGGAGATAACCCCTCCAAAGCTGGACCAATCGTAGTGGAGAACACATATAAAGGGCTTGTTTTGGGATTCCGTCGATTTCATTTGCCACAGAGCTTCATGGGTCTCAAATCCATTCGAGGTCCTTAGTTGTCTTCCAGACCACTTGCTCTTGATTCCCTTGATAGGTTTCAGGGTCGATACCCTGCTCATTGTGGTCTACCCGACTTTCGACTGTACCCGCCTAGTGGCTGTTCGTGCGCTGGCAACCTAGTTTCCCATCTTTTTAGGGACTTACACAGGTGACTGTGGGGGTATACCACGGTACCTAGGACAGACATCAGGCCACGATTTGTAGAGTATACTCAGAGGGTGCTTCCGTGTTCGAGTTGCACTTGCACTGGTAAGTTTCTCTAGTGTTGGTTGTTGTAACTATTCTTCCAATTAGTTAGTGTTTTTCTGTCTTATCTTATAGGAAATTTTAGTGTGTGATTGTTTTTTAATGAATAGATTACCATAGCATGTATTTTGATCTTCTCATATAGTGGAGGATCACAAGCTCTACCGGTCATGAAGGCTTCTAGTCCTATCGTCGGTTACACTGGATCCACCCCCACCACCACCAAGGCAAAAGCTAGACCAACAAGGGTCTTTTGAAGCGACCAGGTCACATGAAATTGTGCCTGACCAACATCCAGAGGAATCAACCATTTTGGACCTTGGAGAGAAAGCTTTTGGCTCAGTTGAAACCCCAATCACTAATCTCTCGACACCCCTCATCGTACCAATTTATCCTTACGAGTGCCAGACAGTGTTGCACGTAGCAATGGAAACAAATGTTGTTACTACTTATGGGAACTCATCACTTCCCACTACGGTTGTCACCATAGGAGTGTTTCCACCTCCTAACCCACCGTCACCAGTGTGACAGGCCCTCTGTTCTCATACGTGATGCCTATTTCAAGTACAAGTATTGTACTTTCTTTCTCCACTTCACAGACTTTAGGTCTGGGGGCAAGGAGCTCTAACGTTCCTCTACAAGGTCACATAGGGGGCACTTCTTCTCCTTTTAACAATTTCCCTTATGAAGGAGTTCATATATCACCTTCGTCCCCTTCGCTCGATGGTGCACACCAGCCATCCATCAGGCCACCTACACACCATGGTTTATTTGGAGCAGGGATTCAAGGACCACCTTTTCATAATATGCCGATTGGTTCGACACCATTTTATTTGTTCAATGCATTTGGTAACAACACCTTCTCGTCAGCTGCTGTCCCAACTGGGGGCATTCCCAGTTTTAGAAAATCTATTCCTATGCAGGGTACTATTCTTGCACAGGGGGCACACCGAGGAACTTTTTCCACATCAGGGCCTTAGAATTCTTGGTAGGGATTCATTCCCTCATCAAGAATGCCGGTTTGGGGTAATTCTTCTCATAATCAATGGAACCCCAGATAACACACCATGCCTATCGCTTCGGGACCAACATGGGGCAACCCTTTCCAAATTCCTATGAATGTCATGCATGCCCACCCATCTATGTCCTATTTTGGGAATCAACCAATGATTTCTCCTCACACACAAAATCTGTATGCTGGTCACGGCCATGGTTTATACCAGAACCCAGGCCCACTACCGAATTTTTCCTAGCAACCTGGTGCCAGTAAAACTCCAGGCCCCTTTCTCCCCAGTTATCACCAACAACCCAAACTACCTTTCCTGGCAACCTTGCATTTGCCAGACTTGACATGGTTGTTGAATGATCTTATCTATCATGATCCACATTGGCCTCCTATGTTGACAAAGTTGCCTTCGGACATACCAAATTTCGAGGCTAAGCCTAACGAAGATCCAGGCGATCATGTGACTACTTTTCATCTTTGGTGCTCATCCAACTCGTTGAAAGATGACTCTGTATAGTTGCGATTGTTTCAATGAACTCTCATTAGGAGTGTCGCGAAATGGTACATTGAGCCCGATCACTCAAGATACTCTTCCTTTGGTGAATTGGCTATGGATTTCCTAAACCATTTCCAATTACTAGTGAGATACGATGCTGGTACATAATTGCTGGCCAATTTCTCACAGACAAAAGCAGACCATATCTCCAATCACATTCGAGAATGGCGACATAGGAAGAGTTTAATTAAGGTATCAGTCACACCAGCATTCTTGCTAGAGTGGCTCCTTAAGTGTTTGGTCCCACAGTTATCCAAAGACGTCGCAATGTTAGGGAGTTTTTCTAAAGAAGACGCCATCATGAGAGCTCAACAACTTGAGCTAATCTATTCTCAGTCCATTATTTTATACGAGATCTTACCAGATGCACCACGCTCAATACTTGATAAAACTAGATAGAGAGCTAGACCACATGCTGATGGTATTGTTGATTTAGCACAAACAAAACCCATTGAGCAACTAACACAATAATTGCAATAGTTGTCTATACAACATACATCGGCCAACCAAACTACTGCCTTGGCTATTCCCCCTACCAACACGTCGGATGTACACACAGTGAAATCGACTGATCCAAAGGCCACCCAGCAGCCTAAAGGAAAGAAAAAACAATGAAAGAAGGGTAAGGGGGATAATAAACCCATCGATAATGCTAGCAAGGGAAATGCTGAAAAATGAAAGGCAAGGTATCCATGCAACCTATGCACGGAAGACCACCCAACCCACCTATATCCTTGGCTTGTAGAGGCCCAAAAGTTTGTGACACAACAACAACCTGCCATGTTAACTAATCCATTTCAACATGGGCAAAATCTAACTCAATCCTCTACAAGCATAGAAGGGGGCATTTAAGGACCCCCTCCATCTTCGAATAACCCCACATCCATGAATGTATATATGGTGAAGGATGATGCTTTTCTATCGACTAGAACACATGACTATGGTCAACACAACACTTCTGAGAAGGGAAAAGAAGATGAACTCCCATATCTTCCTCTATAGATTGAGAATACATTGGGTGAAACAATGACATGCATCCCCAAAGGTGCGTTCAAGAGAGATTCTCACAACCCCAACGCAAGGGCCGTCCAAAAATATTTTGTGGTGGAAGATTTATCACAAACCCCTTATGTGATGTCTGCTTTAGAGGTCCTCTAAAGCTTCCCTTCCTAGAGGAAAGCTTTGTTAACATCTTTAGGATCTACCGAGACTTGTAATCCAGGTACAATCATGCTAGATAAAACCGACTTAAAACCTCGTCTACCTTATCACGTAGTGTTTCAGATAGTAGTGGCTCATCCCACAAAAACGTTTACATGGAATATCTTCCGCACGATGATTGATGAGGGTGCCTCGACATGCGTTATGTCATTGGCATGTTGGAAGGCCATTGACTAGCCCATTTTGTCTCTGTCACGTACTCTCCTCACTACTTTCGATGGTCGGTCATTTCGACCACATGGTATCATTCCCTCTTTCCCCATGCAGTTAGGAGGGAAAATCGTGTGCGTCAAGGTAGAAGTAGTCGACACTCCCCTCAACTATAACCTTTTGTTAGGAACGATTTGGACTTATGCCATGCAAGCCATGGTTGCTACAGTTTTTCGGATCTTGTTGTTTCCACACGAGGGCTGGATTGTGACCATCGATCAATTGTGTTTCTCCAGACCTGACCCTTCACTGGGGGCATCCATGGTCCCAATGATTGATAATCCTCAACCAAGGGTGGTTAACGTAGGGGTGGGTTTGTGCCCATATTTTATGGGTACCTTCGACTACCTGCCCCCTCAAAGGGATATCCAGTCACCATAAAGTATTTTTCAAGTTTCGTCGTTTCGTACGACTTACTTCAAATATCCGTGGATACTTCCTTCCCCATCAACCATGATGGATGGGATAGGGAACCCCGGCATGTCCATGCCCTTTTCCGCATCTGAAGTAGTGTACTCTTTAGTCCAGCAAGCTACAGCTAAGCCTGATCTGACTCTTGCATAAGAGTTAGATCCTCTACTAGAGCCTATTTGGGCTCAGGGTTCTCTCCCTGACACTGATTCATTAGACTTAGTCTTTCCCTCTGATGAAGTAGGAATCGAAGAAATTACTAGTCCGAACAAACCCTGGGAATATCTTCATCACAGATCATACTTCCTCCTAGAGTTAAGCCAAATCGAAGTGACGCAGTCGCGCCCGCAGGCACTCCTGCTCACAGGATCTTCTCTTTCCTCAGCCCAAAGAACACTAACCAGTCATTATGTTTCCCTATCAGGAAATATACATCGACAGAACTCTTCGCGCGATCCCCCTCTCTTTACTTATTGGGGAATTAGACTTCGCGACTTCGCGAGGTCAGTGGTCAAGCGCTACACTCTCGAATCCTCGAGACCCAATACAAGTCAACGTTGACCCTTCCTTTGCCTTGTTGGGACTTCTTCTATCACAATTTCTCCACTCACGATGCCAAACAACTTGTATCCTCGATTCCCAATGCCTGATGCACCGAAACTCTGACACACGTGCGAGTTGACTATTCAATCGCCACTTCACTCCATCGGCATTTCGGGGTTCGTGGTATCGCAAATCCTGATGAAATGTTTTCGGTACTTCTCGCTACAAAACTCTGATAGCTCATGCCACCTGTCTTCCACTCACAGACTCCACTATGGCCCACACACAAATCGCTTACCCATCAGGATATCGCGTGTCGTGATTTCACGATTTCCGTTGCAACATTTTGGAGTTTCGATCCACGAAACCCCGATACATGATTTCACGTGTAAATACAATGGCCCCTATGGTTCAGATCAACGGCTCTGCTCCTCCTCAGCTTTTAACCTTTAGAGAATACACCGCCATATCTTGCCTACACTTCTGGGAGATCTAAAGGCCCACGGATTATCGTGAATTCTCCTCGGAGAATACCGACTGTTTGTTTTTTTCTTCGATGATTCCTGCGAAATGACTACTGTTCCTCTGCGGAACTTTCCCTCCTGCGCACAACTCTTAACACTTCTTGAATATACATGGCACCAACTCCCTGTGCTTCACTTGGTGATGACTCAAAGATTCTATACCTCCTGAGCTTTTCACCTGGCTTCAAATCCTCAGAAAGAACCCCTTTTGCTCACACTCCTTGCAGCAACCTTCAAACACTTTCAAGTGCTTGAATACTTCGACTTTGTGCACACCTGCAACAGTAGTCCTTCAACTCTCGCTCAGGTTTGCAACCCTAAACTTCACTTGGCCTGCGCACTCCTTGCATGGCTCTTGTAACTATCTGCACTTCGGGTGAATGAGAACAAAAGTTACCTCTCTCTGAATCCTCTATCAACGCACTCCTTGTAGACACTTCAACTGCACTCCTTGCAGGAATTCTCTGGCTCAAATAGAGAAACAACTGAAACTCATTCCTTCTTCCTCTCAGACTTCAATTCAAACATGAAATCATATACACAGCATATAAAAGCAAATGTATAACTGGAAGCAAACATTCATGAGCACACCATTAAGCATCAATACACAGAGAACAACACATAGCCATGAATTTGAATCAGAACTCTTTTATTAATTCAAATGCCTGTACATGGGTGTTCTTACACAACTCTCTGCATGCTCTTGCTCTTTTCAAAAATGTTGCTTCATAATGTTACAATGCACAATGAGGGTGTCTATATCTCATTTCCCTCTTGCGCTCTACAACAGTCTAGTCTAGAATTAAATTTCTATCTACCTGCATTAACTACTCTAAATACCGTCTATCTACTAAGGATGAGAGATTAAAGGCTCAAGGTCCATTTACAATATACAAGTGCGCTTCATCTTAATGGTTCATTTAAGATCACGTAACAAATTCAAGGTGTTTTCAAAATTTGTGCTGGCGTTTGTCCAGTTGTCCATTGTCTTCCACGCTGGCTCGCTTGATGTGGGAGATGCTCCTGCATCATACTCCCTCGCTTGAAAAAATTCATGGGCTCCTATCCATGAGATCCTGCACAGTCTTTCCATGCTTCTGTATCTCCACTTTAGTCTCCTAGCTGCCATCTTCAACTGGATGATTCTTCCACTTGACCAGATACTCGAAGTACTACTTTCGCCTGGTCCTTTTGCCAATCTGTTTGTCCAGTATGCGCTCCATTTGTGGCTTCTCTGCAACTAGCATTTTCTTCCGCCACTGGATCATTGGCTACTCAGTTCCAGTCTCTGCTTCCCCAGCTCTATATGGGTACAAATCTGAGATATTAAATATCGAATATATTTCGATCCCATTGGGTAATTCAATCTCGTAAGAATTCGCCCCATATTTCTTCAAGACTTTGCAGGGTCCAATTTTCTTCATCTTCAGCTTATTATATGTTCCTCTTGGGAACCTCTCTTTCCTCAAATGTGCCAGAACCAGATCACCACCCTCAAACTGAAGTTTTCTTCTATGCTGATCGGCTCTGCATTTATATTCCTGGCTTGAATCCAGCAGTCGCTCCTTCACCTGGCTGTGAAGTTCTTTCATCGCCTCAGCGAATTCTTCTGCACTAGCGCTCCTAGTCGCAGTTTGTTCTGAATCCCTCAATTCAGAAATTCCTCTCGGCTACATCCCATAGACAACCTGAAATGGACTTTTCCCTGTACTCCAATTCACTGAGTCATTATATGCAAACTCTGCCTGTGGTAATATGTTGTCCCACTGGCTGTGGTGCTCTGTCACCAAGCTTCTCAGCAAGTCTCCCAGACTTCTGTTGACCACTTTTGTATGTCCATCCATCTGAGGATGATACGTTGAACTAAATGCCAAGTTAGTTCCTAGCTTCTTCCATAAGGTCCTCCAAAAATTCCCTATGAATTTAGTGTCTCGATCTGAAACAATGCTCCTCATCAATCCATGAAGTCGAATGACCTCTTTGAAAAACAGGTTCGCGATGTGAGTCGCGTCACTAGTTTTTTGACATGGGATAAAGTGTGACATCTTGGAAAATCTATCCACTACCACAAAGATTGAATCAACACCTCTTTGTGTCCTTGGCAACCCCAATACAAAATCCATGCTAATCGCATCCCATGGCCTCTCTGGTATGGGCAATGGTTGATAAAACCCTGCATTCTCCTTTCTTCCCTTTGAATGCTGGCAAATTCTGCATCGTTCCATGAATCTCTTGACCTCTGCTCGCATTCCCGGCAAAAAATATGACTCATTCAGCTTCACAAATGTTTTTTCATGGCCAAAGTGCCCTGCCAATCCTCCACTGTGTTTCTCCTTTAACAAGTTCTCCCTCATGGAACATTTCAGAATACACAGTCGATTTCCTCTAAACAACAATCCTTCCTAGATCATTTATTTGGCCCATTGGCTTCTGTCTCTGAGAACTAGATTCTCACCTGCTTCATACACTTCTTTAAAATCCTGATCATTAGCGTACATGTCCCTGAGATCACTAAAACCCAACGTTTTGACTTGGAACTCCTGCAACAGCAAACACTTCCTGCTCAAAGAATCAACAACTTTGTTAGCAGTACCAGAAATATGTTTTATCACAAAAGTGAAATTTTGCATATACTCAATCCATTTGACATGTTTTTGATTCAACTTCTCCTGTTGAGTCACAAACTGCAGTGCATGATTATCACTGTACAATACAAATTATTTCGGGATTAAGTAATGCCTCCATTTCTTCAATGCCTGTATGATAGCATAAAACTCCTTATCATAAGTGGAATACTTCAATTTTTCCTCGTTCATCTTCTCGCTGAAATATGTGATTGGTCTGTCTTCTTGACTCAAGACTGCCCCGATTGTAAATCCGCTTGCATCACATTTCACCTGAAATGTCTTCAGGAAATCTGGCAACACCAAAACTGGTTGTTCCATAATCTTCCTCTTCAACATATTGAAGCTATTTTCAGCCTCTGCTATCTAGTGAAAATACTTATGCCGCTTCTTCACTATATCCATCATTTCTGCACTGATTCCACTGAAATTCCTAATGAACTTTCGGTATAAACTAGCCAACCCGTGAAAACTTCTCACCTCAAAGATATTCTTCGGTGATGGCCAATTCTTAATCACTTTCACCTTGTCTAGATCCATCCTCAACTCATTCACTGAAATAAAAAAACCCAAGTAAATGAGCTATGTCTTCATGAATGAGGACTTCTTCATGTTTATCAATAGCTTCTCCTATTGTAGTCTCTGCATCACTGTAGCCAAATGCTCCAGATGCTCTGCCACTGTTTTACTGTAAATCAGTATGTCATCCAAATATACAATGACAAATTTTCCGATGAACTCCCTCAGGACTTCGTTCATCAACCTCATAAAGGTACTTGGTGCATTTGTTAAGCCAAACAACATAAAAATCCATTCATACAACCCTTCATTGGTTTTGAATGCTGTCTTCCATTCATTACCTTCTCTCATGCGAATCTGGTGATATCCTCTTTTCAAATCAATCTTTGAAAAGTATTTTGCTCCACTCAAGAAATCCATCAGATCATCCATCCTCGACAATGGAAATATGTACCTGATGGTTATTTTATTTATCACCCTTGAGTCAGTACACATCCTCCAGGTTCCATCTTTCTTTGGACTGAGTATTGTTGGAACAACACATGGACTCAAGCTTTCCCTGACCAAACCTTTGTCCACTAGCTCCTGGACCTACCTTTTAACCTCTTCATTCTCTTACAGCATCAATCTGTACGTGACTTTGTTTGGCAAACTGGCTCCTGGTATGAGGTCAATATGATGACTCACACTTCTGATCGGTGGCAACGAACAAGGTAGTTCGTCCACTATGATGTCAGCGAACTCTTCCAGTAGTTCTTGAACTTCATCTGGTAAATCATCCACTCTTGTGCTAGTCAGAATAATCTTCGACTTTCTGACCACAAAGAATTGTGGATCCTCCTTTTTCTTAACCTCATTAAGGAGTTCCTTCCCACTCATGAGAAGTACTGTGTTGCTTACTTCCGGCTTCACCTCCTTATCCTTAATTGGAAGCAACCTGTGTGTCCTCCCATTCTTCTCCAGGGTGTATGTGTTCATTCTCCCATCATGAATCACATTCTTATCATATTGCCATGGTCTACCTAGCAAAAGATGACAAACATCCATGGGAATAACATCACACAAGAGATTATCATTATATCCTCCTATCTTGAATTCAACCAAACATTGTTTAGTAACAGTTACCTGGTGTCCTTTTTGTAGCCACGAAACTCTGTATGGGCTTGGATGATCAGTCGTCTCCAGCTCCAGCTTCTCTACCATCTTTGTAGATATAAGGTTATCCATGCTACCACTGTCTATGATGACCTTGCATACCCTGTCCTTGGTCTTGCAAGCAGTCCTGAAAAGTCTGGTCCTTTGGACTGAACTCTCCACCTCCTTCTCGGGTGTCAAAAGGACTTTTCGCATCATCAACGATCTTCCACCTCTACGCCTCAGTGATGTGAGCTTCTCCAATGTCCTTATTTTTCTTTGGACACTCATAAGACTTGTGCCCATTCTTCCCGCATGTGAAGCATGTAATGACTCCAACTCTTCCTCTTCCTCTACCTCTAGTACGAGGAAAAATGTTGTTTTCAGCATAATCTCCCCTTTGTTCATTATGCTGTCCTCTTTCTTCAACATATGGCCCTCTCTGTGAGGTTCCACCTCTCTCTGTACGAGTCTAAGGTTTCTTCCATTCCTCTTTGGGCTTCTGGTATTTGTCCTGGGAAACCACTTTGCCTCTGGGTTGACTTCTGCCTCGACCCCTCTGACTCTATTTTCAGCTTAGCTTCTCCTCAGCTTTCAGAGCCATCTGATAAGCATCTTCCACCGTTCGGATGGTAACCATGCTCATCTCATCCTGGATATCATATCTCAGGCCATTCATATATCTGGCAACTTTTTCATCATCGCTCTCCCGATGACCTGCCCTGATGTTCAGTTTATAGAATTCCTCAGTGTATTCTGAGGAATTTGATAATCCCTGGGGATGAATTTCGCCTTCATCCTCAATATCATTTTGTCCCATCTCTTGATCTTCTGCTTTCCCTTGCAACATTTGTCAGATTGTAGTTCATCCCACCACAATGCTGCATGTCCTTTCAAGCGTGTGATAGCATGCTTGACTTTCTTATCTTCTTTGACATCTTCATAGTCGAAGTATGTATCTAGAGCTCTAATCCAGTCTAGAAGATCCTCTGCATGCAAGTTTCCCTCTTAAACTGGAATGTCCATATTTTCTCTTGCACCCATCTTCGACTGCAACTTCTTCTTCACGTTCAGCCTCAATCTCACTTTCGGAATCACTGAGATCCCCTGCACTGGCTGTGCGTCTTTGTGTTGTCTCCATGTCTTCGAGTCTTGCTCGGAGATCACACATTTGTCTCTGGATGACTGGATCTGTCATCTGCCTGCCTCTTCTTCGTTGTGCTTTACTATCCTCTGGATCGGGTGATTGTATATCTCTTCTTGGCGGCATATTAAATTCCCTTTCTCTGCTACAGAAAGCAAAGAATCTTTCTGTGCTCTGATACCAAACTGACGCAGTCGCGCCTGCTCACAGGATCTTCTCTTTCCTCAGACTGAAGAACACTAACCGGTCCTTTTGTTGCCCTATCAGGAAATCTGCACCCATAGAACTCTTCGTGCGATCCCCCTCTCTTTACTTATCAGGGAATCAGACTTCGCGACTTCGTGAGGTCAGTGGTCGAGCGCTGCACTCTCGAATCCCCGAGACCCGATACAATTCAACGCTGACCCTTCCTTTGCCTTGTCAGGACTTCTTCTATTGCAATTTCACCACTCACGATGCCAAATAACTTGTATCCCTGATTCCCAATGCCCGATGCATCGAAACTCCAACACACGTGCGAGTTGACTATTCAATCGCTGCTTCACTCCATCGGTATTTCGGGGTTCGCGGTATCACGAATCCTGATGAAATGTTTTCGGCACTTCTTGCTGTGAAACTTTGATAGCTCGTGCCACCTATCTTCCACTCGCCAACTCCGTTGTGTCCCACACACAAATCTTGTACCCGTTGGGATATCACGTGTCGCGATTTCGCGATTTCCGTTGCAACGTTTTGGAGTTTCGATCCACAAAACCCCGATACACGATTTCACGTGTAAATCCGATGGCCCCTATGGCTCGGATCAACGAATCTGCCCCTCCTGAGCTTTTAACCTTTAGAAAATATGCCTCTGTATCTTCCCTACACTTCTGGGAGATCTAACGGCCCATGGATTATCGTGAATTCTCCTCGGAGAATACCGACTATTTTTTTTTTCTTCGATGATTCCTGCTAAATGACTAACTATTCCTCTGTGGAACTTGCCCTCCTGTGTGCAACTCTCGACGCTTCTTGAATCTTCATGGCACCAACTCCCTGTTCTTCTCTTGGTGATGACTCAAAGGTTCTATACCTCTTGAGCTTTTCACCCAGCTTCAAATCCTCAGAAAGAACCCCTTTTGCTCGCACTCCTTGCGGCAACCTTCAAACACTTTCAAGTGCTTGAATACTTCGACTCTGCACACACCTGCAGCAGCAGTCCTTCAACTCTCGCTCAGGTTTGCAACCCTAAACTTCACTTGGCTTGCGCACTCCTTGCACGGCTCCTGTAACTGTCTAAGCTTCGGGTGAACGAGAAAAAAAGTTACCTCTGTCTGAATCCTCTATCAACGCACTCCTTGCGGACACTTCAACTGCACTCCTTGTAGGAATTCTCTAGATCAAGTAGAGAAACAATTGAAACTCATTCCTTCTTCCTCTTAGACTTCAATTCAAACATGAAATCATATACACAACATATAAAAGCAAATTTATAACTGGAAGCAAACATTCATGAGCACACCATTAAGCATCAATACACAAAGAACAACACATAGCCATGAATTTGAATCAGAACTCTTCTATTAATTCAAATGTCTGTACATGGGTGTTCTTACACGGCTCTCTGCATGCTCTTTCTCTCTTCAACAATGTTGCTTCATAATGTTACAATGCACAATGAGGGTGTCTATATCCCGTTTCCCTCTTGCGCTCTACAACAGTCTAGTCTAGAATTAAATTTCTATCTACCTGCATTAACTACTTTAAATGTCATCTATATACTAAGGACGACAGCTTAAAGGCTCAAGGTCTATTTAAAATATAAAAGTGTGCTTCATCTTAATGGTTCATTTAAGATCATGCAACAACTTCAAGGTATTTTCAAAATTTGTGCTGGCGTCTGTCCAGCTGTCCATTGTCTTCCGCATTGGTTTGCTTGATGTGGGAGATGCTCCTGTCTCACGAAGCAGGAGAATTCACTGTGACTATGATGAGAGATAGGTCTTGTCCTATCAATCCTTTGGCTACTCGTTTTTTTTATGCCAAGGGTAATATGGAAAGTATCACCGAAACAATACCTATAAATCTCTCCAGAACCCCTGGCCTCATAGACAATGTTTTTGTCGGAGCATACTGCTCCCTCGAGGAGATACCTGGCATCAACCCACAACGTGTCAATCATGAGATAACTTTGTTTTTTTTCAAGCTCGCTTTGAGATCCAAAAGCAACATCTGGTGAGACTGCATTTATGCTTTTCGATCTCGTCCAGATTAACTGAGAAAAGTAACCTCTACGGGTCCTCTTTTAAACCCTTTTCAGACCCTCTAAACATGAAAATATTGTCGAGCGATCTTGTGGCCTTTCACGCTCATTAAACTAAAATTTGAAGTCACGTCTATCCGATGGTAGTTTAACCCTTTTTCGGTCTGGACGGTAAATTGTACAAACAAAGGTATACTCTAAGGAACTTCCGTTCTCTAGAAGAGTACCTTCAGGTATAATTTTACCCCTTTTTCAGGCTTGAGGAGCTAAATTTACGAAAAAGGAACCGCCACGGAGTCCATAGTTAAGCTCTTTTCAAACTCCCTAAAATTGAAAAGATCACCGAGTGATCTTATTCTTTCACACTCGTTAAAATGGTCCATAAGAACATTCCTGATGGAGTCCATAGTTAAGCTTTTTTCAGACTCCTTAAAAGTGAAAAAATGGCCGAGTGATCTTGTCTGTACCACACTTGTTAAAATGGTTTTGAATAGACATCTGGTCGGTGCTAGTTTACCCCTTTTTTGAGCTGACTAGACTACCTTCGAAAAAGGTACACCAATGGAGTATCCTTTTACGCTTTTTCAAACTCTCTAAATATGAAAAACCATCGAGCTTACCTTCTTTGGGCTCGTTAAACTTACATCGAAGGATGTTACCATTGTGTGTTTTATTAAATCGCATTTGCATACCTACATCTTTGGCCTAATGTCGGCTCCATGTTGCTCTCAATTGAACCATATGAAGCATGCCTTATATGCAATCCCTGTAGCACTTTTCCTTTGCGTCTTAACACCTTTGGCCCCTGGAGGATTTTTCCCACGTGTCCTTTTCTTGCATATGTCCCTTTTCCCTAAGCATTCCTGTGTTCTGTGCACTTGGAACTAGTATGTTTGCGACACTCGATTCTCCTTTGTAATGTAACATTCTTTTATTATTTTTCCAAAATTATTGAAAAAGACAAAAAAAATCAAATATACCCCAAAAAGAGGAAGGGAAAATTATTTTCTTTATTGGAAGCATAATGAGTCGCCCTTGGATAAAGCACATCTGTCCATTTTTTCATCAAACCCTGGGATTTAATATGACCTTAGGAAGCTTTTCTCGCTACATAGAGTTGTGTCCTCCTCCGTTTGGTTATTCTTCCAAACATATGGAGAGTTTTCATTGCTTCCTGCCTCATAAACTTATGTTAATGCCATGCTGCTCGAGTCTCATCATTTGTCATGTGGTTTTCCAAGGGAAGTTTGTCACCAATCCTGAGTTGGCCCCTCTGCATTTTGTCTCTTGCCCTCATACCTGGCCATCCTGAACGTCCAATCAAGTCTTTGTTTGAAATCATTGAAGCCTTCAGTCTGATCATCAAGATTCTCTATTCCATGACCAATGAGCCATTGAAGACCTCTAGGTAGTGAAGTCGTACACTCATATTACACTCCTACCCAAGTTTTGAATATTTTGAAGTTGTTGCTCGAGCTCCGAAGACCTCATCTCCAGCCATCAGGCTGTATCAGCTTCTAGAAGATGGATACTCTACATGTATATCTTTTTTATTTCGAGACGTAGCTTCGTTGTGTACTGTTCATGGCTACACTTTATATAGTTATATGACATGGATCTATAGTGTATTTGATTGGTAGCCATGCATTTATTCTATCCCAAGCATGGGTATGCTCGCCTCAGTGAGACATTTGTTATTTTTCAGATAAAGCCTCCCGATTCCTGGTTCTTGGGCTCACTTGTTCGACACATCAGTAAAGATTGGTAATGTATTTCAGCCATCAGATGCTCTTCTGACCTCACACATTAGGGGGCATCTATTATAACCCTAATTTTCACCATACATGCTTACCTGGCATCAAGCCATCTCATAGCCCTTCTTTTCCAAGCCACTACTGAACAAATCTTCTTAAAAACTCCATTTTTAAAAGTCCACGCTAGCTCACCCACTACAACCTGCGTGGATCTATAGTGCCCATGCTAGCTGGCCCACTACAGCCTGGGTGGACCTTCAGAAGCAAGAAAAAAGGAAATTTGACGATGAAACACATAGCTTTGGGTGAGTTAACTGAACCTTCCAGCCATGGATGGCTGAGGGTTCACCCAAATACCTAGCTTCTTCTAGCCTATAAAAGAAGGGGTAGGGCTACCATTTGGAGGAGGAGAATACAGTAAAGAAACTCTACTCAATTTTATATTCCTATTGTCCCAACCCTTTATCCATCCGTGTGCAAGGAGTAATACAGAGAAAAGAAGTTGGAGGACATTTGAAGAGGAGCCCAGGATCAGGTTCGCAAAGAGGTGGCCGATATCGACATTTTGTAAGTTGTTGATTCATTCAAATTAATAAAGAAATGCTTTTCTCGTCCCAATTCATGAGTTCTTCATAGATTGATTAAATATATGTTTGAATCTCTAACTAGTTATTCTATAGGTAAAATGCATGCGTAGTTTGTTGCTTGTTTTGTATATAGGTTAGCTTTGGAAGGAGAGCTACTAACAAGGGATTAAGCGCAAAGAGGGATCAACATCGAATGCCTGGAACAAGGTATGTTGGTCTAACCATGTTTTTACTAAAAAGAAATGGGGTTTAAGTCTGGGGATAAATGTAGAAAGTAGATTTCTTTCGTTCATATCTGCATGCATAAGATAACCCTATTTGCTAGTCCATAAGGGAATTTCCGTCACAACAACAGGAAACTATGTAGTCTAACAGGAGAAAATACAACACCGGTGGGTGAATAAGAATGCCAAACCAAGGAAGTAGTTCAATGCGTAGAATGAAAAGGAGATATTTAACAAGCCAGACATGAATTTTAGAAGGATGACATGGTATCGACGTCAACTGCACAACAAAGAAAGGAAGCACTAGAATACGAGATGCCTCCATTATTGGATCATACCAACGAAATGCAACCCATGGGACAAGTAAGTACAATTAAATGTTTTTTGAAATCATGTGTAAAAGTATTGAATGATCCATCATATGTCAAAATATTGCCAAACATATTAGAAATATGTAGTATAGAGACAGAAGGAAAACTAGAACAAAAACACCTACATACAAAGAGAAGAACAAGTAGGGAGTTCAGACTAAATGCCAACATCAAATATTTTAACATGCGAGATATCATACTGGATCTAGGATCTGAAGTTAATGTATTACGAAAGAAGACATGGCAATGCATGGGAGAGCCCACATTAGGATATTCACCTGTTCAATTGAAACTAGCAAACCATCACAGATTCCTACCAGTTGGTAGACTGAAAGGAGTGATAGTAGACCTAGATGGAGTGTGCACTAAAGCAGACTTTGAAGTCATTGAAATAGTGGATGACACAACACCATATCGAGCGTTTCTTGGTTTGGATTGGGCATTTGACAATCAGGCCATAATCAGTTTAAAAACATAAAAAATGACATTTGAGTCAAGAGAATATAGGGTCATTGTTCCCCTAGACCCATCAGAAGGGGAAATATTTGTATAACCAACTTGCTTAGACTTAGAAGAAATCAACGAGTTGTACAGAACAAATGCGTGCAATGAGGATTAGATAAACCCAACTGCATATGGGATACTCAGTTGGCAGAGCATTACATCATGTGCTACAGACTCATATACAGGCTTAGAAAACTTATAACAAAGGATAGATGAAGTTTCCACAAGAAGATGCACAAGAATAGACCACATAGTAAGATGGGTAGGCACGAAGATAAGGAAACCACCCAGTTTCCATGAAATAAATGATCTAGAAGCATTCTTGGCACAGTACAAAGATGAATTTTTAAAGAATCATAGACTATTAGCACTTTATATAACACTCAAGTCCACACCTGCAAGATGGTGGGGTGCACATAAAGAGACAATCAAATATTGGTACCAATGTAAGAGGTTAATGTGCATAAGGTTCGACGTAGACCAGAAAAACAACAAGCAGAAGAAGTATGATGGATAGGGGGCACCAGTGAAACACTTGGAGAAGTGCAGAACGTTCTGGAAAAATACACCCGCAGAGGAATGGCTTCATCATTTCATACACACCCTAGAGGGAATACCAGGGAACTGGTATACAGACCAGGAACTACGCAAAGGAACTGCAAGCTAGATGGTATTGCAACAAAATTTTACAGTCACTTTTTCATTCGAGCATGAAAACCCCAACATAGATGAACCCCTTAAACATATAAGAGGGGTGATATTCATCAAGGAAACATAAGTCGAACTCATAACAGAAGAAAAACAATGGGACAAACAGACAGTCAAACAACTGTTGTCATGTTACCACGTGCAGGAGGAAGCACCAGATGAAGATGATCCACACGATATTTAGAGCGAGGAAGAAGAAGGTGAAAGAGAATTAGAGAGCCCACCTATAGAATTATAAGTCATTGTTGCACCGATCAAGGTAAATAATGTCAGCATTGGGACAATTGAGAATCCCAAAATGGCCAGCATTGGAGATTAATGGGATGAGCAAACAGTAGAAAGCATAACATAGTTACTACGTGAGTAAAATAACCTGTTCCCCACAACATTTACAGAGATGAAGGGTATAAAAAGAGAGCTAGGATAAATGAATATACCACTCAGAGTTGAAGCGATACCAATCAGACAACGACCATACAGATTGAACCCGATATATAAGCAGAAAGTCAAAGCTGAGATCGACAGGATGCTCGAAGCTGGAATCATAGAACCAGTGGAAGAATCAGAATGGATAAGCCCAATGGTAGTTCAGGAGAAAAAAAAAAGAGGGATAAGGATATGCATTGACTTGAGGAATTTGAATGATGCATGTCTACATGACCCATTCCCTACACCTTTCACGGATGAAGTGTTGGAGAACGTAGGAGGACACGAAGTTTACTCATTCACTGATGGATTTTCAGGCTACCACCAAGTCAAGATAGCACAGGAAGACATATATAAGACCACGTTTTCTATAGAATGGGGATCCTACCAGTAGACAGTCATGTTGTTTGGACTGAAAAATGCACCTACAATATTTTCTAGAGTAGTCATCGCTACATTTAAGGAATTTATCCACCAGTTTCTAGAGGCATACTTGGACGATTGGATAGTCTATAGTTTGTTGAAATACCATGTAGAGGTCTTATGGACGATGTTAGAAATATGTAGGCAGTGCCAGATATCATTAAACATAAAAAATTGTATATTCAGAACACCATTTGGGATACTATTGGGCCATATAGTATGCAAACAAGGTTTATTATTAGATCCTGCAAAGATTGCAGTAATCGTTAACTTGCCATCACCAAAAATAGTCTGTCAACTAAGAGATACATTGGGACACTCAGGATACTACATAAATTTTATGAAAGGGTACACATAGATTACCGCACCAATGGAGAAACTATTAAGAAAAGATACAAAGTTTTAGCGAAACAATGACTGTCAACACAGAATGGATTCACTGAAAGAAAATATGGTCACCACGTCGATACTAGTATTTCTAGACTGGGAGAAGACATTCCATGTGAATGTAGATGCATCAACCATAGCACTTGGAGCTATCTTGGTGCAACCAGGAGCGGGATATTTGGATCACCCTATAGCATTTGCGAGCATAAAGCTATCAGGATCAAAACATAGTGACAACACCACAGAAAGGGAAGCCTTAACTATGGTCTATGCACTTCATAAGTTCATACATTACTTATTGGGAAAACACTTTAAGATGTTCACAAATCACTCAATCCTTAAATACCTAGTCAACAAGCCAGTGTTGGGGGGGAGAATCTGTTGAAGGTTACTACTGTTTCAAGGATTTGATTTTGAAGTAATAGTCAAGACGGGAAAATTGAATGCAGGACCTGACCACCTATCAAGGGTCATAAACAGAGAAGAACCTATGAATTTATGGGACAACTTGTTGGACACATAGTTATTTTCAGTCCAGATCACTGATGAATACTTTGCAGATATCATTCAGTACTTGAGCACAGGTACTACGCCATAGGAATACAATACCATGCAGAAGAAAAACCTGGTATTTCAGGTTGTAGACTATCAACTGATTGTAGGACACTTATACAAAATGAGTGAGAATAGAATCTTGCGAAGATATGTGTTAGAGCATGAAAGACCAAGATTTGTAGAAAAATCCCATGAGGGAATAGAAGGAAGACATTATGCAGGAAATCGATCAATATCAAAAGGAGATCGACAATCTCCGAGAGTATCTCACACCTACCACTCCACCAGAGGTAAGGGAGCAAAGGAAGCAGGAGGCAACATAGTAGCTATAGGATATAGAGAGACAGGTCAACACATCATCTGACTTGTTCAACAATGCAACAAATATTTGGATGAAGATAGAAGATGATCAACAAGTACAACAATGGGATAAGGAATAAGAGAGGATAAGAACAACTATCTAGGACCTCAAGCAGAGGCAGAATACAATGTCCATGACAGACTGTGTCAAAGGGGCGCATGATATGGAGAAACTACAAGCATAACTCACCACTATGCAAACACATAAAAAGGAGTGTCAGCCTCAAATGGAACCTCTTTAAGAGTGCATAGCAGAAGTCATTTCACAGGAAGAGGAAGCCAAGACATATATGGCACAGACCCAGGTAGAGTGTGCAGGATTGATCAATGACGAAATTGCATTCCAGATAATAGACACACTCAAGAAGAAGACCACACAGGCTCAAACACAAGAAACTAAGCTCAAGGAGAAGTTCCAGGCGATCACCAGGGAGATCGATGAAGCGCACAAAGGTTAGGTGGATCAGGACGAGTCACATGTCAGTGTTGGGGGCCTATTGGAAGCAAGCAAAAGAGGAAAGAAAGGCAATTTTGGGAAAGAAGGCATGCACGAGGAAAGCGACAGCTGGAAGGAAGAGAAGCACACGCTCATGCATGGAATACCTAATGATGTTAGGGTTATGGTTTTTGCAATGTAATGGATGAAGAGACAAAAACATATAAATATAGATTCCTATGTCTCATAGAAGGGCCGTTGTTGTAGTAGTTATTGTTATTGTTATTGCTGATATAGAGAACCAGATACAAGGAAGTGAATGTGATGTAATATTTTGCTATATGACCTAATTTTGTAAGATGTTGATCTATAGAGGATTGATGAGGGTATATATTGAGGGTTAGATCATAGGATGAGGATCCTGGTGTGATCTAGTCTGCCTCACAATAGATCTCAACCCAAGTGAGGAGAGTTGTAAAGCGCATGGCGCTGGAGTTTAGAACTACTATAATAAAAGAGATGAGAGCCAGATCTTTGTGGACGTAGCCCAGGAGGGGGTGAAACATGGTAACACATGTGTTATGTGACTAAATACATGTGTTCCTTTATTGTCTTCAGTAGTTATTTGATATGATGAATGAATGAGTTGTTATATTTACTTCTTATTCCTAAATGGTAGTATATTGCATTAACCAGTTATAATATAATTCTTAGTATACAGTTCTCATATTCCCTACTCAATCCTAGGATTCAAACACATGAGTATTGTAGCCACCCATTAATACTATCTCGGGTGAGACAATGTGGAGCACCTTGTGCGTTGCATTGCCTTTTTCTTTACCAGGAGGGCCTATAGTTTTTTAGAGGATTTGTTGGAACCCTGAACAATCATCAACCCTGGGTCACACAAGTTGAAGATACATACTCAGACATAATAGATAAACAACTAGCAAGTATCTAACAAATAATGTATAAACTTTTGTAAAGAAGAAACCATTGTCAAACCTTCCATTTCAGTTGTAGGATAGTTGCACTGAGCCTAGGAAAGATTTCTGTTGGCAAAGTAGACAAGATGATCGAGATTTCCTTCTCATTGTTGTGCCATAATAGCACCCAATGCAATCACAGAGGCATCAATGTGCACATGGAACTCAATTTTCCATTTAGGATAAGTTAAAATAGGTGTAGTACTCAACTTCTCTTTTAGCAGGTTGAACGCTTTATCACAGTCACGAGTCCAACCAAATTATTCATATTTCTTTAGCTGTTGTTCCAAAGGTTCTATTATACTTGTGTAATTCCTAATAAAATTGCGATAGTATAAAATATGGCCCAATGTAGTCCACAACTATTTGGAAGTGGTAGGAGGAGGCATATTGAGAATTACTGCAACTTTGTAGGATCAACTAGCGCACTCCTTCCCTACAAACTATATGTCCTAGAAGATTCCCAAAGGGTACACAAAAAACACATTGTCTTAGATTAAGGGAAATATGTAGTTTTTTGCAGTGATCCAACATCAGCCATAGTAGTTTGATGTGATCTTGAGTAAGCTATACATAGTCCAATCATCTAGGTATACCTCGAGAAACTTATGAATGAATTTGTGGAATGTTGCAATAACTATTTGAGAGAACACAATTGCGACATTGTTTATCCCAAAAGGAATAACATTATAGCTAAATTATCCCCACTTGGTCATGAAGGTATTATTTTTCTTGTCTTCTTTGGCAATTTGAACCTGGTGGTATCCAAAAAAAACATCTGCAAAGGAATACACTTTGTTTGCTACTACTTGATCGAGTACCTCATCGCTAAAGGGGGTAGGAAAAAGCTACACAAGCACTGTTCAGGATTATTTATTCCACATAAACTCATATATCCTCCGTACCTTTATTGGTTTGTATGATGATATGAGTGATCCATTTAGACTTATCGACAAGGAAAATCAATCCAACTCCCAACATCCTATCAATCTCCTTCTTTAATTTCTCTTTGACTTTGGGGTTCAAATGACATGTCATGTGTTTAATTGGTCTTGAGTCAGGATTTAAATATTTCTTCATCTCCCCTAAATCTCCCTTAATACCCTTTTAGTTATGAGAATCTTGCAGGGATTAGATCGTCATATTCTTGCAACAAAGCCTGTATCTCTGTCACAGTCTACTTATCCCAGTAATCCCCTATGGAAGCTAGCTTAGGGTGGTTTCACTCCCTATGTTTATTTTTCACAACTTCAAGGGTTTATAATAAGAGATATTGACATCATATGACTTAGTGTCGTGCACAACTCTAGTGCCTTTTGATTCTTTAAATGTCAAATTCCTAATATCTTTTAGGCTTTTAGGGTCTCTTGGGTCTTAATAAATTTTACTACAAGTTAGAGGTATTCATCCAGGGAATGGGTAAATTCCATGATGAATGAGGTTTTCATGTTCAAGACAGATGGTTGGAGGATGTATAGGATTAAATTCATCAGTAAAAAGAATTTTCTTAATCTGTTTCAAAGCTAGAGTGATTTCAGGGGACTTACCTGAGAATAAGAAGTCTTGGCAGAACCACTTTTGAGGGATTTACCAGCAAGCGATCTATTGTTGAGCCTCTTCATGTATACACCAAGTAGTTGGAGTGTTTCCCAAAGAGTGAATAAACTTATGTACCCAAAACTCGGGAGGTAGTTGCACAAATTCGCATACCTGAATACAATGCACAACATCCTCTTGTGGATTACAAAACCCATTGTATGCTACCAAAGTTGAGGTCTGAATATTTGCTTCCTTCTCCTGATTCAGATAAGTAACTTGTGAGGGGGGAACAAAGCAATGTTGGATGACAAGCTTTACTTCATCCCAGAAAGATAAAGTACTATTGTGGGTGGCCCACCATCTTGCTGAAGGTGATCTTAACGCAACATCAAGTACAATAATTATTTTCTCCGACGCAACTTTATCCTCCATCTCAATAAGAAAGCTATGTAAATATGAAGTGCCATCATAAACAAGGTAGTCTCTAACCTCTTATCCAATCCACCTGGAAGCTCTAATAATCGCACAACGCCATAAGAAGTTCTCATATCTCCATTGTTTCTAGTGGTTAAAAGTTACCTCTAAATATTCCCCTGTAGATTGAATACTTCACCAACTTATCGAGTTGTCTGTAGTAGGATTAATATAGTTTGTTCACTTTCCTGTAGGCAGAGTGTAGAGGTGATCCAAGGTATCTTCTTCCATATTTTCTACGATCGGATCCGTATATCGAGGTCCTTGGTAAGGTTTTAGTTTATGGGTTACTTTCATACCATCTTCTTCAAAAGTGATGATTTCCTTATTAAAGTCTCTGACAATGAAATTATCATAAGCCCAGTCGATGCCTAATAGATCTGGGTATGGGTCCTTTTCCCCCATGATTTTTATGACCTCAAAGTCTATGAATATTTTAATGCCATCTAAGTTTACTTCTACATTTCATATCCTCCCAACAGGATAGATATCGTATTTATTAGCCATGCACAATTGAATAGGTGAATAAAAAAGCTTGGCATTACCCATGGCTTCTTAGGTTTTCTTTGGTAGTATGTTGATGTCAGATCCAAAATCTAGCATACCATCGCTAATTTTTGAGTTGTCGATATGGGCATTTAGTCTAAATTCTCTTCTAGATCTTCGCTTCCTCCTTTGTATTCTACCTGTATGTCTCTCTGGAAGATTGACAACAATTATCTAATCTCTGTCTCTTCAACCTCCACAGTCCCCTTTAGCATATTCTGTAACTCCTTGGTGAGTCGTTCGTCATCCAAAATGTCATAACATAATCGGAGAAACATGTCAATAGTCGTTTGAGGTCTCACCGGAGAATCCTTCTGCACAACCAAATTTTTTACATGGTTGGATTGTTGTAAAAGAATTGGTTCTTCAAACCTTGGTGATGTAGGAATAAAAAAACATCAGAACATCTTCGCAACATCCTTAAAGAATTTTTTCTACGCAAGGGGGTCATATTTAACATCTTGTGGTACTACCTTATGGATATTACTTTGGGTCAGTTTATCAACATTGGCACTAGTCATTGTTCCTCCTTGAGTAATAATATTAATATTGGGTTCCTTTTCTTCATTGACAGTTTGGGGCTCAGAATTTATCTAGTTCTCACCTCGCTGCCTTGCGCGATATTCCCACTTCACGATCAACTCAGGGAAATCCTCATTGGTGGGTGTTGTTTCTATATTGGGAACACCAAGGACATTTTGGAAGAGGAAAATATCTAGCAAGATGTCCCTAGTCATCACAATTATAGCAATGATATGGTCCTCTCCCACCGTTTTTCCTGCCTCGAAAACCTCATCCACATCTATGTCCTCCTCCACATCCTTGAGGATCTTCGTCTACCTTGAATGCAGCCCGATCTAGTCTATGTGGAAGAGCATCCCGAGCGTGACACTACTAGGTGGTGTGAGTAGGTGACCCATAGAATTCACAGTAAACTATGTTAGGGACAAGGGTATATTTTTGTAGGATGGGGCAATGCCAATGGGAATGCCCATGACTTCTGCAAATTTCACAATATTCATTATTATGACTTCCTTCACGATTTGGAAAGGTGTGGTACTATATAGGGCCATGAAATGGCGAAGTAGATGTGACTTGTGAAACTCCTCCTAATGGTCCTACTAGTGGAGGCACCATCGGTTGCAAAGGGGCTCCTACACCCCTTAGTCTGGGACATTTTGTCATTTTATGACCCTCAGTGTAGCCACCAGTACACTAGACCTGTGGCAGACCTACTCTAGGAATGGTCAATTATTGAATTTTGGAAGTTAATGCGGAAATCTGGCCTTGTAGTTGTGTAATATTATAGTCATCAGGTGGTCTTATCACCCAAAAGATTATAGGATATCCCACCATCGGCTCAATTTTCATATCCTTCTCTAAGGCTTCCCTCAAAGTGGTTATCCTCTATTGGGTTAATGAAATACAGGTTAATGGTAAAATTTCCTAAATAAACCATTCTCGTCAGTGGTATTAATGGATGGGGTTTTCTAATTTCCTTATCACATCCATAAACCCTTGGTTATACTCCCAATAATATTCCCCATCTCTCTCTTTAATCTCCCACAACTTAGAGAGGGCCTACTATTTTGATTGGGGTAAAAATAATTCTACTATGAATCGGTGTTTGACTTGATCATGAGTGAAATCATGTCCTCGAGGATTGCCTAGTTCAATGGATTTAATATACCATTTTAATGCTCAATCCCTTGACATGGTTTGGAAATCAACTAGTTTGTTCACATCTAAAGTTCCATGAGACCTCCATATCGTATTACAAAAAAACCAATGGTGTTCGACATCCACATCCCATTTACCCCAATATTCTGGGTATTGCGTGAGGGAACCGACATGTTGATGTGCCATTGAAGGACTTGGGGACCCTATTAATATAAATCCTAAAGGTCCTAGTTGTGATATAACTAAATAACTTTCCACACTACTACTACTACTACCGCTTGAACTGGTTGGACTAGAATGAGGAGAAATGACATAAATTATGGGAGAGTTTATTGTAGAATTTAATGGATTTGTATATTGTGCTGAGGGACTAGGATATCCAAGGCCGGTTTGTGTGTATTCGAGATGGGATTATTTAAACTAGGGGTTACCATTAGGAGGCCATATCATATCATGTCATGTAGGGTACTTCACATCTTTGGGCGCAACAGGAGTTGATTCTCCCACAACTCCTTCAAAGGTTACAACTGAGTCTTTTTCCTTGGCGATGACTCTTATCTTGATTATTTCTTCAAAATTTTATTCACCTTGTCTACTCTCTCTAGAACTCTCACCTTTCTCTCCAAACCTCTCCTTCAACCATAGGATAACCAACCTTCCACTTGTCTGCAACTCCCTCAACTTCTCTAACTCTCTTTTATGACTCTTCTCGAAGTCGATCTCCTTCTGCGACTGATTAGGCCTCTTCATAAACTTTCACATCCATTTTTTGCATCACTTTTCTATCACCAAAACCCTTTTCTGAACCCACTCTTCTCTGACACTCTTCTCACAATCCCCCCCCATACCTCAAGAAATTTTGTATCCTAACTCATGAACCATCTCCTGAATCACCCTCCCCTATGTCCAAGGGTTTTATGATGCCATTTCAACCGAATGAGTCGAAAACATTCCCTCTTCTGCCAATAAGATCTTAATCCACAATGAGATTTCTCGCAACAGTCTTCCTCGATCTCCCTTGTAGAATATTTCTTCTGCCTTTGAAAAATACTGGTGGTTTTCTATGGAAAATTCAATAATGTATCCGTACAAGGTAGTATGTACCCAAAAGTCCACAACTCAAGAAATCTGATGATCCAACTTATGCAGAGATGCTAGCTGCTCAATGGTCCAATTAAATATTCTCTTGACGCGATATTTAAATTTTGGTGCTTCTTGAAACTAGTCGAGCCACTGAAAGAATTCTTTTGGAAATTAGATCTAGAATATTTTGTACTAATTGTTGGCTGGTTTAGAATACAAGACAATGTACTTCACAACTCTCAAACTTTTATATCATAACTTAGCTTCTTGAAATATGAACTCATTGCACCTTATTTCCCACCAAGCCTCAACATCATACTTGAATATGTGATGCTACATCCTCTGGAAACTCACTTAAAAGTTGGTCCCGAGAACAGAACCATTTGTTCGTGCAAAATTGGAGACCGGGGTTCTCAGAAGTTACCAATAAATATATCGTTGTAGTCTAGTAGTGGTGACATATGCGACCTTCCTCAAGGAAAGAAGGTCTCACCTGAAGCACAGTCGATACTTATGTATGATAACGTGAGTTAACAAGGACACACCATTAGATCTAAATAAATACAATATAGAACCATATTTTAATGAGGAGAGATCACATCATTATAATTCTTAAACTAGTAAACGCATCAGATAGTCCATGTTGTGCATCATAAAGATAAACACATACATTACAAAATATTATTAAAAAATATCACAATGATCAATTACACAGATCATGATAGATTGTGCAATAAAGAGATTAAGCATCCATACAAATAATAATAAATTTTTGGTGCCCGAATACTCCTTCATGTATTTTCAGATCACATCGCAACATACATAGAGTACTTCTTCCATAACATGACTTATACAACATAATCAATAATTAAGTATCCAATTTGGACTCTCATAATTCTGTGCAAGCACAATTGATTCCTCAAAAATACCTTACAATGGCTTATCATAGCAGATAGTAATGGATAAATATTAATCACATAACAAAAGAGCGACTCAAAAAAACTCAATAGCGTACCAACATCAATCTGACAATAATTCGACAAAAATAACCTATCAATAACTTAACAATGACAACAACTTTTTCCCATTGCATGTTCCCATATTTATTCCTTTCCCTTAGGTATTTCTTTGGCTTGTTTTGTCCGCTAATGTCTCTTATTGATTCCACTTCCTTTCTGCATGAAATCAAACGTTCTGTCTCTTTTCTATGCTCTTCCAGCTAGCGCATGAATGTTTTACTTTATAGAACAATGCTAGTTAGATTTATGCCACTTAAGTCTATAGCTGATGTACTGAACTATTCTACAAAACTTTAACATTTTCGCAAAACTGGGTGGTCTTCAAAATGGAGGGCCTAACATATGCATACTCATTTCTAGTCTATGGGCGAGTCCCACTCTTACTCGGTGCAACTCACTTGTATACTTAGAGAAATTGTTACCAGTATTAACACTTAGTAATTTAAGGATATGTCCATGAACATGTGAAACAAAGAGAACACATATGAAATGAGCAAGAAACACAAACATATAGTGCACGCATCACAAGACATGCCTAACACTCGACTAAGTCTTAGTATTGTGAAACCGTTACAATATAAGCACTTTCGTCTTGGTTTAGAATATGGAAGAGTCACACAACTCACCACACCTCACCAAGACACTCATATCCAGATTCATCACACCAAGACTCCCCCATTGAAATATATTTCAGAACTCTTGTGATGTGAACTAGACGTGCACCCTCCATAGACTCACCGTCTCTTCTCTATCACACGACTTCATATAGACCTGCGGTTATGTCTCATAGCAAGCCTCACCCAGACCCATGACAAGACTTCCCCAAGATCCAAGTCACCCTTCCTACTAGACTTGACCCAGAGAAGGTTTCCCCAACTTTGTCCAAAGAATCACCTCAAGCTAGCACAAGTCCTCCCATGTGGAACGACTTGGTTCCTTGAGGGATCTCACCCCTCTCTATTTGAATATGCCTCAAAA